>JAPDSC010119278.1:598096-615219 GCA_026290005.1 Latrodectus geometricus
TGTAATTAAGTTGAATTGTATAAATATTTGAAATTTCTCCTTTTAATTCAGAATAGATTTAAAGTAATTTGCTGATTCATTCATCTCACATTCAGCATTTTTTTGTGATAACAAAACTAAGAAGCATTAAGCAATTACTTTCAGAGGACAGATTTCAGAATTTGAAAGCTGTTTTCAAGTGAAAAAAAAATGTTTTATAAATGAAATGAAGTAATGCAACCAGAAAAATTTTTGATGTATATGAGTTCAATTTAGGCAAACATATTAATGAAAATTTCATTTAAAGTCAAGAAACTCTCAAGTCATTAGAATAAAGAAAATTTTGAAGTAGCCAATATTGATTGTTGTCACTATTTTTGACACCTCTGGTGTAACATTGATAATCCAGAACCACGAACCCCTCAACCCTCACAAAATCAAGAAACAGCAGGACATTCCCAAGGAAATCCTCCTTAGTAAATCCCAGATACAAAAGAAAGTGTTAATAGCCAGCCTGGTTGACACCGCATTTACAACGAGTAAGATAGAGCTTACATTTGCCATCAAATATAAGGGCATTAAGATTGCCTCTAATAAACCTAGAATATGCAGTCTGGTCAGCTGAATAACCCTTGAAAGCAACGAAATCAATAAGACAACCACTACAGCACCAATCATGAGCAAGTAGAATGCTCTAAATAGACCGGACACCTCTTTATCTCGCAGAATGCAATTCAGTGTAGGTGAAGTCAGCATCAGTTAGAGAAGGACACTTAGGAAGTACCCTTTTACTCCTTTTAGTCTGGGCATACACCCTCTCATTTCCACGGATATCAACACGAGAAAGGATCCATTGCAAATGTATGCGGTGGGTACGAGAAAGTTGCACAAGCAGATTAAGGATTGAGATAATGACTATGTCACCAACATGCGACCACGTATACAAGTACTGGACAGCGGTGCGACTATCGTGACATTCCAAATATCACCAAATAAGTATAATTCAAGACGGTAAGCATACTCAACTCAATAGCAAGCAGCTCAAAGGGAAAATCTAAGCAATGGTCAGAATTTCTAAAAGAATTTTCCACCACCAGATCCCCAGTATAGCAGATGAAGATACCACTACCTATACGATGATACACATCTTTACAGCCATCAGTAATGGCAAATTAGGTAGTCATAATTTATCAAAAAAATCTCATTCTGGTATCACTCCACGTTAATTGCTCTGCTTTTAGTTAGCCAATTTGTAGTAGCCAAAACGATAATACACAATCAAGTGTCTTATAATTTTAAAATTGATCTATTTTGTTCCATAAAAACACACTCTGCACCATTTGGAAAACATAAATTCATAAAATTTTTAACAAGCTTCACAAATGATTGTCTTCGAATATAAGTCATGAAAAGGGTTTAATTTCCAAATACAATCTTTTAACTTCTGTACTATTGGCGCTTCTAATATCTTATACAGGGGGGAATATTAATATTTTATGCTAAATTCTATGTTTACTAGACGCATCCATTTCAACATCTCCTTGGAGTTAAGGATCAACCATAAAACAGTTTTAAACTATACAAACAAAGATCCGAACCATATTAAATGAAGTCTTGAAGTTTATGTAAAAATAATAGATTTATTTGCCCCAACCTAATATACAGTGAAATTTGTTTATTTCAATATTCCAAATATTTTGAAACTTTTGATCGGTTGTAATATAAATAAAACATTTCGTTAATCAGCTTTACTAGTGCAAAAGTAACAACTATAATAAGTATAAAACGAAATGGTCAGTGCCATTATCACAAACGAAATTAGCATGATAATCAACAACAGAAAGAACGAAATGCGAATTGCAGACAGAAATTGTGTATAAGACAGATGAACGAAATAAATGTTAGAATATTGTGGTCGTGTGCTAAAATATTATTGAAGAATAAAAACATTCTTTAAAAATGTCATATTTTCATTTCCTTACTTGCTTAAATATATTGCTTACTAAGAAATGTTTTTTAAAAAAATTTATCGATTCGTTCGTGGATTATATATAGAACACGTGTTAGTAAATATGCGTAAGATATAAGATAAGTCTGAAAAGTATTGTCATTTTGTATTTATTGACGCTTCTCATATTGAAATTGACTTATTTTATTAGTTTATTATATTCTGCCATCAATATTTATAAGGAAAGTTTAATTGTGATCTAGAAACCACTAAAAGTTTTATTTTAAATAAAAGTCAAACATATAGCCCTTTAAAATGATGATTGGACCAAATGACCATCTAGTTACCAATTCTACCAATTACGTTCAAGAATTAACTATGTGGATTTTAATTTAACTAGTGATAATATTAAATTAATAGTGATATGGTTTTTAACAAGTGATATGATAAATATATCAATCAAAAGTAAATTCTACAAAACACCTGGAAAATGTAGAAGTAAAATAGATGAAGAAATCTGGTAATTCTCTTTAGTTAGTTGATAAAATTATTCCGAAAAAAGATGGTTTAAACTTAAAGTCACAAATGTTTTGATGAACTTTTAATATAACTAAGTTTTATTTTTACAATCGCTAATATGAATGTTATTTGATCTGAAATATCTACAACCACAGAATTCTGGATTTTATATTATTACTTGAAAATTTCACCATTTTCTCTTTCAGAAAGAATTTTCAGAAGTTATTGTGATATGTTATTTTAAAATAAAACCTTACTTTTACCACCATTTAATTAAAATGTAATCATATTATTTTATTATTATATGATTGGATTTTTCAAGAAACAAATTACAAAATTAATTGAAATAAATTATCCAAACAATTTTTTTACCATACCAAGTTTGGTAGGTGGGTCTCATGCAGTTTTGAAACTTTTTAATACTTATAATACAGTTTTTTTCCCACCTTATACATAGTTATAGAAATTGTTTAAAGTAAAAATTAAAAATTTTTTTTCGATTTATATCTCTATTATTAATAAAATTGCTTTTTTTTCTTTATTGCAATTGCTTTGTTCCCAGTTGCAGACTGAAAAGATTTTCATCTTGAATACAGTAAATAAGTCAAGAATAGAAATGACATCACTATCTCCAAACTTAACCAACATGTAAGTGGAGCAATGAAGATTTATCATAATAAAGATTTATGCGTTTTCTCAGCATGGCAATGGACTATTTAATGTGTTGCCAATTCGTAAAGAAGAGACCTGAAAGAAGCAAATCCCTTATTCACACAGAAGAGTTTTTTAATTATACATCATTTGATAATTTCAAATTATTTTGTTTCTTAAATAGGAAGAAACTGAATTCTTTGTTATAATGATTTGTTTGGAGACCTCGAAGATAATCAAACCATAAGCAAACAAATTGATGCTTATTCTCCTAAGCTATATGTAGCCTTACAAATTTTAACAAAATAATAGCGCTCTTCAAACTACAAGATTATGAGTTCAATCCCAACAATAACAAAAGACAAGAGTTACATTTCTGTCTTTCATTTGATACTCCTCTATCAGAGAAGGCATTTGGGAGTTTTCATAGTTTCTTCTCTCCTTGTTTTCATACACAGTGAGCCTTAATCACGATTCGTGAAGGAGGATAACTGCCTAGCACCCACCCTGACTGACTGGCATGTATGGAGAAAGGTGAAACGCAATAGCCAACTTAGAATCCTCAGTTGCTGGGATCGAAACTGGGACATTAGTTGCAATCTAAAGTTGGACCATAAGTAGTGACCTACTCTTAGCTTATAGTTAGCTTATATATTACACCTTTAAATGGTTTCAACTAATCATTAAGTAGTTTCCCAGCAAGTAATTAAAAATTTTTATGACTTTTTTGAACCAGAAGTTATATTAGAAACATAACTTAATCTCTATCATGTGTCATCTTTTATTTATTTTTTTTTAACAGAATGAGTACAGAAAGAATACTTTGAGTTTCCTTAAATCTTTTATTTCTCTTATAAAATAATGTGCTAGTCTCAATCAAATTAGCATTGTTTCAATGCAGTGAAATTAAACTAATTTATAAACACGTGAAATAACAGAATATTTCAAAATAAAACTGTGTAGTAATATATATCCTTATATTATGTCTAGGAATAACGTTTTGAAATATGCAGCTGGCCCCCGCAGGTCATAAAACAGCATCTGTTCTGGATGCGGTGGAAAGATCTGTTGAGCCAGGGAGTGAGGGAAGAGGAGGGAATTAAGGATGAAAACGGACGGACGGACTGACAACGAGCAGTGACATCCCCCAGCAACTGTCCCTCCGCGCTTATTAATTGCTAATAAGAAACCGCTGGTCACTTATATGGCCGACTTAATTGGCGCCATAAAACGCGGCACCAAGCTCTCTTTCATGGCGCTGTGAAAAGCGTTGTCACGTTTTTCCTGCGCCAATATCAGTTTTCCTCTGGAGGGTGCTTCCAACCTCTTGTTTGCAGGAAATGCAGTTTGAAAGGGAGATGGTTTCCAGTTTGTTGCGTATGTGTGTGCAGAATGCGTTTTCTTACATCTTGACTTAGATGGAGTTTGCAATTTAAGTTAGATATTTCATTTAGAAATAAAAGATGATGCTATGTTTAAAATAATTAAAAATTAATTAAATTTCTTATGTCAGTTATTAATAATGATGATAAAATTAGATTTATAATAAATGATCATTTTTATGAATAAATTTTTTTAAAAAAATCGATTAATACTTAAATCTATTTAAATGTTTTAGATAATATTTTTGTACAAAATTAATCATAGAAAATTTCTGTTTTTCATATATATTGCATAAATGTATTGTTTCTTATAAACGTCCAAATTCCAATTTACCAAATTTGCAAAGTCGTTACAAGTTTGTAAAATATTCTACATCATTAAAGTGTTCCAGAAGCATTCTAAATGAAAGTAAAATTGCCCCTTTATTAAAATGAAAGTGAAGAGTCAAAAATTAAAATTTTCATGCTATTATTAGATTTGTAATGTAATAAAATAAAAGTGTATTAGAATCCTTACATGTTAAGTATTTAGATTATAATTTAGTGGATTTAAAAGAGCCATTTTTGTGTAATAATCTAATGCCACAAACATCTAAAAATTTTAGAGTACATTTAATTTCCAAAAAGTGTTTTGCATTACATAAGCATAAAAAATAATCCAAACTATAGAAAAATACAGGAAATAACAGTTATATATAAGTATGTCAGACTTATTGTGTATGTAAAAAAAGTTGTTGGCAATTTGTCTGCATGTTCTTTAAAGTTTATTTAACTTCCTGTTGGATGATAACTACTTGTTATTATTGATAAATACTTGTTATTGATAGAAAACAACAAGAAATTATCCAATGAAAAGATTCATGGCATTACTCAAATTAGTGTGAATGCGTAAGCAGAAAAATATGCAGCATTAGCAAAATTTTGATCAATGGCAGTTAAATCTATTAGTAGTTAGTACATACAGAAAAATCTAATTCAGTCACTAAAATTAATTTTTAATTTAGTGATTAAAAAGGAATTTTTTTTATCTCACTAATTACAATTTCACGTGATAATACTTGTATAACTGCTGTTTTAAATATTTGATATTTCAGCATTATAATTTTTAGTAAGACATTTCCCTCGATTTTTCCATGTATCAGTTAGAAAGAGAACACTTTCGGAAGAATAATTAGTCTTGAAATTATAAAAAAAGAATTAAATTTCTAAATATTTTCATTTATAAAATAATTTTTAATCATAAAATTATTACCAGAATATTTAAAATTTTGATGTAAAGGATTTAAACTTTAGATTACAATATCCAATTTAATTTTGTTATAATCATCATTATTGTAATCTATTTCAGTACCTGATTTCACTATAAATTTCACAATATTTTGGAAAAATTTAAATCTCACATTTAAAAAATTCAGCAGTGTAAGATTATTGTGATACTGAAAATATTCCACATTTAATATTGTATTTTAAAAGAATGAAATATAATAATTGTAACCTATGAATTCCAGTTCACATCAAGCTATGTTCTTTTGGTCCAACTTAAGTATGATATGAAATACGCGAGGCATAAATTACCCATGATTCCTAGTTAAGCTATTGAAGCGTAAAGCTGTTCTTTAGCTGCATGTCTGAAGAGATGAAATGAAAGGAATGCAGAGAAATTCATTTTCTGTTCCCTAACGTACGTGTGAATAAATTTGTGCTGAATTCAACCAGGAAAAGGAATTCCATGCCTTAATAAACAAAGCTTATTTGCAAATCCATGCATTTAGATTGTCAATTAAATTTGCGAATACAAAATTGATGTGATTCTGTCTCATTAACTAGATAATAGCTATTTATTTGTTAAATTCAATGCGAGAAGAATTATTTATGTTAAAATCTAATGTACCCTCTCCCTTTCAAACATTATGCTACTGGAATATTATATGTATTTCATTTCTAATCAGATGTTTGTTTAAAGATGGAAACAAAGCTTTTTAAGCTATAAAACTTTTTAAAGTAATGTATTTTTATATTTTGTATTTATAACTTTCAAAATGTTTTATTATCGTTCTTTCCAAAAAAAAAAATTAGTTTCAATATTGTCTTTCATTCTAGTAAATTGTCATATTCTACAAAGAATTAAAGTTGGTACTCTACAAAACGGAGAAATAACTGTATTTTAAATCATACATTCGTTAATTATTAACTTAAATTCATCACATATTATTATGACAACTTAAAATAGATGAAAACGTTATTAACAACTGAAGGAAAGAAAAACTGTTTGCAAAATAATAATGGAATTGGAAGTCCAAACTATTTTAAAACAGTTGAAATATTTGTAAATTTGAGGTAAAATTTAGGAAAGAATCCTTACTAGGAATGGGATTCGAACTTATTTTCACTTGAATAAAAGGCTAAAAATCTAACCATTCAACTCTATATTCGGTCACAAGTTTTATCATAAAATACTTCAAGTTCGAGTAGATAATAGGATTCTACGTCATCACTGATAATTTTTCATTTTTTAATGTATTTTGCTTAAATGCAATTTTAATTTTTTTGTCCTATTGCATTCACATTATAGAAATTTTAAGTTTGAAATCTTAATTGCAATCATTTTATCACACATAAGAAATGCAATTATTTTCTGTAATAAAAAATTAACTTGATTAAGGGGAAAAAATTGAATTTTTTTGTTTCTAAATTATAAATTATATATATATACGGCACTCATATATATATATATATATATATATATATATATATATATATATATATGTGTGTGTGTGTGTGTGTGTGTGTGTTTGTGTGAAGTAATTATTTGAGTAGAGCACCAACATTTAAAGATATTCCATTTTGTTTGTTAGACATTTCCTCTTGCCTTTTTCTGACTAAAAAGAGCAGCTAATCAAAACCAATTGCTTCATAATTTGAACCTCAGTGAAATGACGAGATCGACCACTGAGCTACCATCTTTTTCTTCATGTCTCACTAACCCAATGGAAAAATATTGCAACCATGACTTATTTTACGCATCCCTCAATAACCATGATAAAACACAACGTACTTTCATTTGGGTTAGATATAGAACTCATTACTTGCCTATCAATAGAATGAAGCCTTTCTTCAACCAGACTACCGTGGCCTGGTAGGAAAAGATATTCAATTCTTTTTGGTAACGTAGCAGTTTGTGAAATGTAAGCATTAAATCCAGAGTCTTGTCCAAGTGTTTGAAACTCTATACTAAACGTAATAGCCAATAGTGCAACTTAATACTTTGGTTGGCAGATTATTAACTAATATTGTGAGGACATTAGTGGATAGTGATTTGATTGAATTCCATTGTGTTCCAAGATTGGATACTTCAGTTTTTTCTGAAGAAGACGTATATATCTCTGTAAATTTCAATTTATAACTAGTTAATTCTCTCAATGGAACCTTGCACTAACCTGATTAAGTAAAAAATGTATTTTTATAAATTATTATTTTTAATAAATAAGTAAAATGTTTTTTATTAATGATTTTTATCCAGCATAAAAAAAAATTTATAAGTTCTAAACATATCAGCATTTTTTGTAAAATTAATAAAAATATGATTAAAGTTTTCATTTTTTAAATTATTTCATTATTTTTACAAAATTAAATTATTAACAAATAATATAATTATGTTTTAAGATGAATGAGTGAAAAAAGTTTTGTTATGAATAGTTGCTTAATAAAAGTTGTTTTATAAATGAAAGTTTTTGGTATAAATAGTCGCTTAATCTTGTTGAATATATTAATTTTGTTGAATATATTCAAACCGAGACTACACTTTAATGTTGTTTATGGTTATCTTAAGTCTAATATTTCTGATTTCCTACCGATTTTAAAAGAAATATTTTCCCTGGCTGGCTTCTTATGCAACATGAACAACGTCACTTATATTCCAAACTTGGTTTCAACAGTTATGAGCTTCATGTTTATTCTATATCCCATTTTTTTAAGATTTATTTTTTTATTTTTACTTTACAAGTCCCACCCCAAAGCATTTACGACCCGAGAATCTTTTCACGGTGCGTTCAAGACGGTTATAAATCGGCCTGCTTCATTATTGCGCCAGATTTGCGTAAGGGAGGAGGTAAAATTTCTTGTTTGTATGCAAGGATATGATATATGAAAAAATAATGTATTCCTTCCTTTCTTCTTAAAGGTCGTGTTTCATGCATACAAAGCGTCAAATCTCCATATGACGTTGAAAGAGCGCAGCAGAAAAAACTTTGTCAAAAACGCCGCCAAATGTTCGCCAAAGACATTAGATGGTCACTTGTTAGACAGGAGGATATGTCAGACAATTTGATTTTTTTTCTTTGGCATCAGAATACCCTGGAGTGCGATCCGATTAGTCGATATAAGAAAGGTTATAAATGCATAATAAAACAGGCGCCAACCAAATTTTATAGTGGATTGGAAAAAAAAAAAAGAATAGCTCTTCTTCAAAATATTTTTACGGTTTTTTATGATTCCTTTCTCCAGTAGGAAGACAAGAAGATTTTATGGTGTTTGCCGATTTTTTTATGCACATAACTTCTGATTCTCAATTATCGGAAGAAGTCCTGCATGGATTATTGTGTGTTTATGATTTATTTATATTCAAAATTAATAAATACGCAAGACTTTGCAGCAATTGTTTTAAAACTATTCTAAAAATGTCTTAAGAATAGATGATTCCGAATTTACAAGAAAATTATTCATTTTCTTGATTAATGTGTTGTATATATTCATACATTGCAATAACACCTTATCTCAATAAAAAGGAAAAGTTATTACTAACACTAGACTATCTAGTCTTGACTAGTCAACAAAGTTCAAAATAATTTTCGGAAACTCGAAAAATAAGTAAAAAATAGATTTATTTAACTAGAACTTGGTTTTAGATAACTGCTTTTAGTGCTCATCCAGAATAATAAGGGAAAACATGGAATGACAAATTTGACTCAGTACTGCATCCTTTTGTGGGAGTGATAAAACTGAATACCAAGCATGCTTAGGAACTAAATACAGGTGGTTTTTACGTTAGGCTGACACTAAACTACTAGGACATAAGCCTCGCCAATAGATCATTCGTTTAAGAAAACTGTAAGAGTTGCCTCCCTGGCGGGGTGTCGTACCACAGAGTTGGACTAAGTTTAGGAATGCCAAATATTTTAATTTCCTATGGTTGTTATTCCAGCAAAGAATTAAATTGAATAAA
The DNA here is from genome assembly GCA_026290005.1 of Latrodectus geometricus. Classification (NCBI taxonomy): domain Eukaryota; kingdom Metazoa; phylum Arthropoda; class Arachnida; order Araneae; family Theridiidae; genus Latrodectus; species Latrodectus geometricus. Next base: position 607,797 of record JAPDSC010119278.1, read on the forward strand.
CAAATTACTATATTATACGCTGATTCTTTCATAAAAAAATATACTTTATAGGGGAAAAAAGATTTTAACTTGACTCTTTATAATTTCAAGCAGATTTTAGTGTGTGAATGTCCGCATTCCTCTTTATGGTCATAATCAATCTCACACATTGTTCAACTAAATAGTGGGGCTTTTTCCATTTAGGTACCTGTCTGATAATATTGAAGTAAAGTTGAATGGTCTATCAGTTGCTCCACAGTCTGTTTCTGAGCATAATTCAGGCAAGTTTGGAATTTTTGAAGTTCAACGGTCAAATTTTTCACACAAGGACTAATTAGACAGGGACCTAGATCAAGTAGATTCCAAACCACGGGTAAAGTTCAAATTAGGGAACCCTTTGGTTTCGAGAAATATTTGGCAATAAAATTTAATTTCTGGTAACCTTAACATTTTTAGCTTTTCCATTAATGTAGTTTTAGGGTTTCCATTTTGTTATTATCACTTTGATGCCTTTCTCGGAGATAAAAAATAGTTGAAAAATCAAGAGGTACCTAAAGGAAAACTTTAACCCGAATTATACTGCAAACAACCAAATGGCGGGATTACGAGAGAATACAGCTTGACCAGAACCACTAGTTTAATGTATATTCTTAACAATTATAAGGAACAACACTTGGTTTTAAAATAGAAACCAATGAGTTTTGAACTGAAAACGAAATCACTTCTGTGGGGAAAAATTTGCATGTATCTTGAGACTTATGAACATAACTTAATCTTTTCAGCTTCTAACATTTCCTTATTCATCATTAAATGGTATTTGAATGTCAATTACATTAATAAAAAGTAACTAAAATAGTGAAATAAAACAACACAATTAGGTTTAAGATTCTCAAGAAAATTTAATTTTCATGTCGTTTTAACAGCGAATTTCCCATCTGTTTTAATTTAACCATAACCAATGGATTAAACTGAATTCCAAAACATTATTAGGCATCCAGCCTAAGATGAAAACAGACTGCATCATCCATGTCTCAACTCTTTAGTTACCATAAAGCCTAGCTAGATTCTAATTAAAAGCTTGCAAATGCAGTGAATTTTAATTCATATGTGTATATGGTATTTTAAAATTCTTACACTTTCATGGATCTATTTATCAAGCAACAAAAAATTTCGAAACGCTTTATTTAATTACGATATTAATATATAGCATTTGCGTTCTAAGCCTATTTTTATTCATCAATGTGATTATCGTGTGAGGGAATTCAAGGTGATGCAACTTCATATCAGCTGCTTCCACAAACATCTCGGAATTTGGAAGAAAGTGTTGGACAATTTCTCAGAATCTTAAAACTTCTGTCTATTATGGTTTGGTTACAAAGCGTATTTCTCAGCACCGGAATGTAGTGAGTTAAATACTAGTATTTACGGAATACCTTTGACTTCACTCATGGCCGCTGAGACACGTAAAATTAGTTATGGTTGCAGTGTTCTCTAAATAAAACGATAGCGCTAAGAGAAGTCTTAAAAAGTTCTTTTTCATAGTCCTATCAAGGCCTTGTTAACTTAAAGCTTCAAAACTGATCAGGAAGACCTACCAGCCTGCCAACAACATTGCTTCAACATGTATGATTGTTCTGCGATAAATGTAAATGATAATTATACGGAGGTTATGTTTGGAAAATAAGGAGAATGTGTTGGAGTTTCCCATTTTAGGAAAGTAATCACATTTAGAATTATGGTTCACATGTATGACTTTGCATGGTCTCTTAAGAATCTTAACCTTTTATCTTGCTCATCAGCATTGATCAGGAATGAAATATTAGCCATTTTGCTGATCTTCTAATTGTTACGAGATGACAGTAGAATCTATATTCTACAAATCGTCATCCAAATTTGTTGGAAAGACTAATAATAAGGTATCATCTAGCAATTTATCAAAAATTTTGGAGTTAACAGCATCTTTAACTATCGTTTTCAAATCATATTAGTATTATAAATATATTTGTCGGGATTTGCGCAAAGTAGTACAAGTGCTGAAGGAATATTTGACTCTCTCATTTGACAAAATATCGTTTGGTCTTGCTATAGCATAATGGTAGGACATTCCTTTTAAGAGCATAATGTTCCAGATTTGATTCCAGCAATTATTGAGCATCCCGAGATGGAGTTTGTGCTTCTGCGTGCATATCTGTCGAAGTGAATGCTTGGGAGGTTTCTAGACTTCCTCCCTTGCGATTTTCGAACACAGCTGCTTATTGGTGAAAGCAACTTATGCTGTGGAAATTAAAATGTCTTACAACAGTTTTCATCACTTAGGCTTCTTGGTCATAAGTACTGGAATTTCAGAAAAATTTGAATTCAGTATAAGGAAGGATTTGTTTGTACGCTTATAAGAGTTATTCTTCAATGTCATTCTGAATCAATGCACAAATATCTTTTCATTAACTAAGTAAAAAATTAAAATCATTAAAATAACCAAAATCCTAAATTTGTTTAAAATAATAACTTTAAAAAGATAGTTTGCGTTTGCATTAAACAAGGAATTAAATGGACCCTCATAAAATGATCTTAACACACATTCAGATCTAAAAAAGACATAAAATTTCCTAAATTGAATGTTTAATTTATATTATGACATGAGAAATAATTCAATCGAAATCTATTTAACGATTTATTCGACCAATGAACCAATGAAATTAGAAGAGTACTCCAAATCTTTAATTACCCATGCGCCAACAGAGACTCAAACTCAGGGTGGGTCATTTAGAATAAAGGCCAGAGAATTTGCTTCTCAGCTTTACTTGCAGCACTGGTGTCACACTATTACTTTTTTCTTTTTTATTGCATTTAAAGCACAAATCTCTTTTATGGTAAATATTTTGTTCAAAATCTGTGCATCAAAAACAATTATATGTTTTTTCTCTGTAAAACTCACTTTTATTTTAGTCTCAAAAGAAGAAAAAAATACCAGTCTCATGTAAAATTAAATAAAACTAATATAAATATGAAGATCTCATCTTTTGTTAAGAAATTCGATGATCTTCACATTGACTTGAAATATGTTCTAATTTTTTGTAAAATATAACCCTCTCTCTCTATCTCTCTTAATTAAATTTTTTATCTTCAAAATATATCAATGATGCTTAAATAATATTTCAATCGATATATGTGTTTTATCTAACGCTTTATTTCATTTTAATTCTTTGGAACAGTTGCCGTATAATCCATCAAGCTAATTTTTTATTTTGGTGATATTTTTGGTGGATTTCCTTGTTAATCAGGAAACCTGATTCTTATTACATCATAGAGATGGAGAATAATAAGAATTAAGCTTAAATTAAACTTTGCGAAACCTAGTGCTTACGTCATCAAGAAGAAATATAGAAAATTTTGTTCCATTCTCGTATTATAATTACTATATTATAGATATATATTTTTTAAAGATCTTAATATTTCAAAAATACAAATTTACGCTTTTTATTTTTCAGATTTGAATTTTTTATTAATATAAGTTTTCCGAGAATATATTACGTTACAATCATGATATCATATGCGACATTACGTCACAATTGCGTCATCTTAGCAACAGTTTTTCATCTCCAGAAAAAATTCGAAAATTGGCATGATGGGTTATTTGGCTTTTGCGCCTAACTACCAAGTAGAGAAAACTTGCTAGCTATACTGTATTTATGGTTCGAACTCATTTCCTTGATCCTTTGATTTACTTTAAGAAAGCTTCAAGCAGTTTATCTTCGTGTACTTGAATTTTCTGCATTCGGATTTGATTGCTTTATTTTTTTAAGTATTTGAACAATGACAGTTCATTATGACATTCTTCCATGGAAATTCACTCATTATAAGAATTCGATGTAGAATTAGATATGCGAATATAGCATTTCTAATTCTACATCGAATTCTTATATTAAACTATGATGTTTTAGTTATACTATTAGCTTCAAAATCCGGAGTTTCAAATTTCACAGAGTTCGTATGTTGTGCATCAGAACATGCTTCTATTTCTAAGCGTCCTTCCTAGTTAAAATTTGAACTTTTAAATTCTTTTGCCAACAAGAACGGCATAGAAGAAGTTCGACATAACCGAAACGGAAACTGATTATCACCACAAATGATAATATAACTGCAACAGATGTTTGTATAATTGAAACAGTAACTCCCACAATACTAACTGAACAGTACACTACGAAATTCATTACATCGTTCAGATAAGTGGATGAAAGCTTAGAAAAATCTAGCGTTAGAAATTGAAAATAACGGCCTTATTTTGTAACTGAAATCAGTTATTTCAGCAGAATGTTCAGAAACTATGTTGGTAAGAGTGTACTGGCATAAAAATCAAATTAAAGTGTTTTTATCTGTTGTCAATATGAAAATTTTTATAGATAAAGTTCGTCAGTGTTGAGTTAGCCTTAAATTTATGCATAATTAGGAAATGAAGATGCAATCAGATTTGTGGCTTTCATCACAATAGTTATCCTTTTCTTATAAGGGAATTACGCGGGGGAATGCTTTATCACCCATCCTGTGTTTGTGACGGAATTCCAATAATATTTCTCCCGACATCAAACACTTCATGTACACAGACGATATTTTTCTAATGTAAGAATCTGTTAACTTGGGATGCCTTCAGCTCAAACAAACATATGCATTTGGGATATTGCGAAACTGATGTCGGGGATGGAAATTGTCTGTAGAATCACAAAATATTCTGTAATTAACTTTTCTCCCAAACGACAATAACCTAATTTCAAACTGTTCATCAACATTCATTCTATTACCTGGAGTAGGAATATTCGTGTCTTGGGAGAACATTTTTTGCTCAAATTATTTAATGTTTATACATTGTAGAATGAAATGGTCGAACCCTGAGCTGATATACTCTTCTCTACGCCATCCTGGCTGGTAGGCAGGTAGTTATCGCTCTTGCAGCAAGTTCAACAGTTCATGGGTTTGAATCCCACCTCGGGTTTGGATATTTGTTGTGGTTTGGAATCCAATTTAAGCTGCAGGTCCCTGTCCAATAAGCCCTCATTTGTAGAAAATGACTATTATATGACAAACAAACTTTGAAAAAGTACGCCATGTCATATCGGTGGACTACGATCTATTTTACGTGCTCTAGTCGCCATCACTGAACCCTACGCATTTTAAGTTGCTTTAGGTACATATATCTTTCTTTCTAGCCAGGAAACCGTGACCTCAGCATTTGAATTGTTTGATAAGTAAAAGAGGAAAAAACACATAACTGAAATAAATTTGAATTTTTTTTTTAAATTTAAGTGTTAGAGCAAGTGGAGCAATATCTTTTCATTTTAAAGTTAAAATACAATTCAATTTTGTATCCTGCAATGCTTAGTTATATTTTAAATATTAGATTCTTAGGGATTAGTCTTGTAATTAGTTTACTGTGGAGAAAAAAGTAAAACATTTATTGTTAATTGGAAAAATATACGTTAGATAATTGTAAAACATTTAGGAAAAGAAATTTCGAGATAGGAGAATCCTTTATCCACTGGGACTAAGATTAGTTATTTTGTAAAGTGATATCGAATTACGTAAGAAATGTAATCGAGTTAGAAACCCTGTAACTAAACCGAATTAAGACTTCGATTACTTGTTCTTTAGTATAAGAAAAATACAATAAAATAACTTAATAAATAGGGTGAATAATAAAAAAATAATAAAAATAATATATCAAACTTTGTTAAAAGTATGACTGAACTAATTTCATAATCTCAACCGAATATTATTATTTATCTTTATATAAACCAAAAATAATAGCCATATTTCATAAGAGAGAACTAATAAAAACAGAACGGCATTGCACAAATACTGAATTTTAAGGTATAAAAACTTATAAAAATATTTGTTTATTCAAATTCCTTTAAGGCATATTTCCTTCAAAATTGAAATAAATGACTCTAACCTTACAAGAGAATAAACTTAATCACACACACACATATAATTCTTTTTAAACCTTTGTTCTCAAGTAATGCATTATGTAAAAATTGTTAGTGGATAATTCTCCGTTTTTCTGATTAGAATGTCCTGTCAAAATAAAATCATATAATTTTTATCTCGTATAATTTATTCAACATTTTGGTAGGTTTTTGCTAAGCAATTTTAGGAATTCATTATTCTTACAAGACTTTATTTTATTGGTAGCTTCAATTTGTATATTTCAAACCATTACATACATCAACACCCGAAGATTTTTTTATTTTTGTGTGGAATCGAACCTTTGAATCGAACCTTTGGGCAGAAGACAGGATGCTGATCAATCAAATATCCTTTCCTAATGAAATGAATTTTTCGAAAGTAAAAATCACATTCGATTCCTCGAATATCGAATATTAGGGGATTAATGTTCTTTTCTACTTCTATACAAACATAGTTATTGGTGTGAGTGATTGGGAGTTTTGCAGATTTCTTCCTCAGTGAAATAGGAACGTAGACCAGTCTCTGTAAAAAATATTTCCAGAAGTCAACAATATACTTTTCACATTAAAAAGCAGTATTATAGTATTGAATTATTTGAGCCTGTATGAAGGCCTCATTCTTCTGAATTAAAAACTGCGAGACATTTGATGGCTACTTATACGTGACCAAATGCTAGGACAAGACTTCGGAAAGAACTTCAATTTGAACGACTATTGAATTGTGGAAGTGAGTGCTTGGAAATTTTTCGGCCCCTCTTGAGACTCGTGATAACAAACAACATTTCCATGAAAAATAACATGTGGCATAAGTTTCATCAGCGACATTCAGCACCAGATGATTCATTACGAGGTGTCAAAGCATACACGAATTCATTAAGTACTTATGAGATTCTCCAGCTGGTTTCCGATTGGATAGAGGAACATCCAATAAAATATTTCCCTTAACATGTATGACCTTTCTATCCCCAGTCATGAATAACTCAAACCCTTGGAGAAGAAACTGCTCTCAGAGATTAAAGTTGCAAGTCGTATTGTTCAGAAGAAATTAGATTGCAAACCCTGTTGAACAATTGAAGAATTATGTTGTACTTTTGCGTTCTGGACAGCATTTGTGGGATTAATCAAAAGAAAGCTTTCGTACTTATAGAGATGACATGTGAATATGGAAAAATATGTCTATATACAAAGAATTCTCCCAGGTTATTAAAATTCGAAAATAGAAACCTTGGAAATACCTTAGTATTATTCGACCATCACGAGAAGGCGGGTGATATCTGTCTCCGGTGGAAGGGTTCATTCTTTCAGAAGTTTGGACAGTAAAATGATTTCGCAGTTAAGGGTTAAAACAAATTCTTCGCCCGTTCTTCTCTTTGGCGAAGAACACGATTTTCCCCTCTTCATTCTTTGCTTTCTACTTAGCCTAGAAGGTTGTATTCTCCGCGCTCTCTTGCTTTTTAGTATTTTTATTTTTATTAAAACTGTTCTTT
>JAPDSC010119278.1:620219-639221 GCA_026290005.1 Latrodectus geometricus
CAAGAGAAATGAAATGCATGCAAGGATGGGAAAAAAATAATAATAAAAAAATAAACTAGTGTTGCCATCCCTCATTTCTCTCTCTTGGTATTAAATTAAACGCACATAAAAAGAAAATCGAATTTAATCGAAATGCTGGTTTTCTTTCGTAGCAAAAGAGAAAAGCAAATAACAAAAATCAGCCTTTGAAGAGGAAGGGCGAGGGAAAATCGTACGGAGCCCGAAATCATGTGGATATTTCTTCAGTTTTTTTTCATGCATACCAAGATTGGGCAAAAGAAACTGAAGCTTGTAGGTGGAGTTCATATTTGTTGGAAGCAGTTTCAATCCGTATTTTTGGAGTATATTTTTCCCATTTGATTTATTTATTTAACAATTTTTCTTTTTCTTATGAACTGGAAAACAATTTTTTTTCTGTGTTTCGCAAGATGAATATCATAAAGCTGTGTTTAAGCAAATAGGAAAGGCTGTTATTCATAATGGAAAAGATGGGTTTTTCAAGGAGAATAACATAGCACACCTTCAGTGAGCAAGCAGGTAAAAGCTTTTAGAATAAGAAGAAACTATTAGAAATTCTTTCGATTCTTATGATTAACTTATGTATACAACCTGTGAAGCCATGTCTTTGTTAGATTTAAGATGTAATTTCAGGAGTACTTTAATATAGAGCAGATTAAGCTGTACTTTACGATTTGGCTGTTCTAAGAACAGAAACATTCTCTGTGTTTAGCATAAGAAAAAGCCCACGTTTTAGTAAAAATTCAGAATAACACAATTTTTAAGAGGAAATTCTTTTGCAAATATTAATAATAAGGATGTGCGCCCTTATTTTTTTCTGACATCTAAATTTTATCCCTTCAAAACTTAGATTTAACTTACGTCTTAAAATTCTAAAGAAAATATCCATTTGTTTTCATTTTGTTATTTCCTAACTATTTTATAATATTTCTAAGCAATTTGAATATTCTATCGTACATTCAATTATTTTTGAATGTACGATAGAATATGATAAAATCAAGCCATAGTAATTTAGAAAATTAAAACGCTGTTCATGCATACAGAATTTCTCTTATTCAAAGCTTGCCTTTCTTTAAATAATAATAATAGATAAAACTAATAAAAGGCATCACATGTAATAAAACATAGTTTTAAAATTTATTTTAACAGTAAAATTTGTAATAAAAATTTTCCAATTTTCATGATTTAGGCATTTTAAAATTTATTTTTATTTAAATTTTGTTTTTCAAAATTTAGGATACTTAAAAATTTGTGTAGAAAAATAAAAATTAATGAAATAATATGACAGACCCATGAGTGAACTAGTAGCCGAATGGTTAGCTCTCTTCGATTAAATAGTTCTTGGGTTCGAACCTCACCTTATGCTTGTATACTTTAAGTGGTTTAGAATTCATTTAAATCGAAGTTCGGAGTATAAATAGCATCGTGTGGAAAAATAACCGCTTGAGTGGCAAATAAACTACACAAAATTCTAAAGAATTAACTATTCTCACAGAAAAAGGTAAACGTCGCATCTAAAGATATGCCCAACTAAGAAATCAGACAGTTGAAAAAAATAATCAAAAATCAAGTTGCTTCGGAATAACACAAATAACTTAAAGGAATAACACAAATTAATATTTAAAGTCGAATATATTGATCAAAATGTTTACTCCTAATATATTGTTAAGAGCAAAGTTAGAATTCATTTTGATATATCAACAATTATAAATTAAATTTAATGGATAACTTCAAGAAATCATTTGAGTTTAATATCATATTATTTATATATAAAGCAGTCTTATGAACAAAAGAAATGTTTACAATGCTTGCGACGGAAAATATGCAAATAATAAATTAATTAAAGTTTTGTTTTGCAATTCATTTCTATACAAATAATATTGCGCAGAGTCAAAGAAGATAAATTTTATTTGTAGATTAAAGAAGTACGTTTCTATTTTAATCAGTTGAATTTAAAATTACTCTTTAATAAGTTGAATTAAAATGTCATATTTAATTTTGAACTGTTTGAAATATAGCAAATTAAATTTTTATTAAGAATTTTTAAAATAACTCTAAAAGGAAAATTGTCAATATTTATTACAAATTTGACGTAAATTATCAAATATTTCAAGTTATAAATGTAACAATATAAATAAAAAATACAAATCTTATCTATTTTATTATTACATTATATTGAATTTTATTTCAACTCTTTTTTTATCATAAAATATTTTTCCATAAATTTCAAAATAATTCAGAATTTTAACTTAAAATTAAAATAGCAAACACTTTCAGAAAAATAGTAATTTTTTATAATAAATTCTATTTTCATGTAAATATATTTAATTTTAAAGTAGATTATATTTTAATTAATATTATATTTCCTTTTTTTAAAAAATTTTAAACACCACCCTTTGACTTAAGAGGACAATGTTTTGTATATTATTATAAAATTTAGAGTTTCACTACAATTTTATTTCTCGAATGCTTGTAAAATATTTTTGTACATAAAATAGAATCCCCTTAGCTTTCCCTCAAATTAGCAAAAAGAAGCATCACTTGCTGAAGACCCCATTCTCCCTCACTGGGATGCTCGAGCTCCGTGGGTTGGGAACATGCCTATTACTCTATGATGTCAAAAGTCTTTCCACTAGCGTGGCATGGACGCAAAGAATACGGTACAAGTTCAAGTGTGACTTCGTCACCTGACAATGACTCAAAATTATGAAGCTCTTGATGATGGGCGAGTATTGCATACCCGTTAACCTTAAGGTACAATCCGAGGTTCACCTGCCATGCTCTGTACGCACTTAAAACACATTAAGCATTATATTCTGTTGCAGTAAGAAAATTTTGAAACACCATATTTCGGCATTTAAAGGAAAACATTTGTATGTGAATTCAATGGTAAATTCCTCCAGTTTTATTTATCATATGCAGTTATTCACCTAGAAACATTTTTCGTATGGAAGATACATTATCCAAAATAACAGCTGACTTCCTACATGTTCACCACTAAGGAAGAAAATCTCTTCTTTGAAATTTTGAAAGTATATGAATATGAGATGCACTTTTATTTCCAAACTTTAATAGTAGGTGCTGAACTCATTCTTTTTGGTTTAAAAGCATATTAAAGTCAAAGCTTTATCAACATCATTTTTCCTTGTGTCTAAAATTCTTTCTACACTATATTACTTCCAACTAGCCAGTAAAAATCTCACTGCTACTGTAAAATAATCAATATTTTTAGACATTAACTTTTAACCGCCACCTCTAATCTGCAGGTCTCTCTAAATTTCAGAGTGGCAGCACTCAACATGGGCTAGATGTAGAATAGTATTCTTTGAAGCATAAGTTCCTGAGTTCGATCCTCGAACAGTTGACTCGATTTAGGCACAAAAACGTATTTAGATATTGAAATATTCTTCTATTCTTAATTATGTTGAGATAAAGTAAAATATAATTCTAGATTGATATCGAATAAAAAATATTATTCATTTGTGTCAATATTTACTTAAGTACATCATTTTTTTTTCATTTTTAATGCAGGAGTAATTATATTGTCATAAACTTAATTATTTAGTCATTTTAATATTTATTAGAAACATATTAAGAATGTTTCATCATTTTTTTTATATTTAAAAAAACTTAGAGTAATATAAATTTTATATTTGCAAGATAATAATTAAATTATTTTTAATTTGAAGAATTAATTGTTAAATTTGGGAATAATATAATAGAAGTTAAATTTTTATTGATGTGTAATCGTATATCAAAATGCCATTTCCTTTTTCACTGCAATCATTTGAATTCGAAAATTTCTAAATTCATTAAAAGTAAAGTGGAGTGCACTACTTTTAATATTCCAAAACGGTCCCATAAATCAATTTAATGGTCGCCTGCATGACGAAAAAAATGTTTTCCAGACGTAAGAGTCGAATGCGTTTATATTTAATTAGTTAATTTTGGAGTATATGTTAATAAGGTATCTTTTAATAGAAGTATTTTTTTAAAATATTTGAATAAATGATGATTTAATGAAATTACTTCATTGGAATACCCAAAAAGAGTTATTTATTTAATCTCTATAATTATATATATATATATATATATATATATATTGTAAATTTGTTTTTCCTTTTAAAATTAACAAAAGTTATATCCAGCTACTAAATGAATATATTTATCATTACATGTTTTATTTATTTAATATTGCTGTGACATAAAAACTAGTTTCTGTATTTAAATTTGAAATCTTTTTAAATTGCATTTTATGTTAAATACATTCGTTTGGATTGAGTTGCAGTTAGTTACTGCAAAATTTCTTTTAGTATTTTCTATATATGAATAAGATTTTAAAATGCCATTTTTTATTCTCAATGAATTTTAGGATTTAAAAATTGATCTACTCATATAGCAAAAATTATAAAATATGGATAAGATTTACTGCACGGTCACCCTTGGAGCAATTTTTCCACATTTGGCGATAAATAACATTTCCTGGCGACCCGATTGTCGTCATTGATCTGTTTTCGCACAAGCAATATTTTTCAATATTCTGGGTTTTTTTTTTTTTCTTTTTTTTTTCTTTTTTTAGATCCCGCTTGTGCAATATGGCGAGAATTTAAAAAAGTTGCCAATGGTGACCCTGAATTTTTATCTAAAATAGCTTTTTTTTAAAAAAAAAATTAATAGAATAAAATTTGAAACTTATTTCACCAACAAATTGTATTTAAGGTTAAATTGCGCTTTAGGTTCCCTACTTCGCCAACTCGCGAATTTGAAGTGATTTTTCACGCATGCTCATTAATTATTCTTTTGTTTTAATCTTTTCATTGGTCGCTAATTTAAGTTTCACTTTAAAATAGCGTTAGAATTTTTACCATGGCATCGGCGATTTTGAAAACGCGCCAAGTAGGGGACCTAAAGCACATTTTCACCGTATTTAAAATGCATTTCAGTTTGTTATTTACAATATAATGGATAAAAAGAAATTATGACTTTTATTTATAGAGTTTATTTTTACTATACATAAATAATTGTTAATTCTAATAATTGATAATTAAGATCAAATATTTGAAATGTTGTTCTAGACGAACAAAAGCAAGGATATATTTACAGTTTTGGCTCTTAATTCATGCTTCATTCATTGATAAACAAAAATCTCTTAAAAATAAATCAAGCCAAAAATATATAGATTTTGACTAAGTAACGAATAATAAATTTTAAATCACCATAAATTACATAAGTTACGGGGTTAAATGATTTAGAATAATTAATTAGATTATTTTTATGAATGGCTTGTTATCAATGAGTTTTGTATTAATAATTAGCTTTTAAGTTGGGTCTACAGTTATTAGATTTACGTATTGGTTGTGATGAATATTCAATACTTTGTTTGGAAGTGAAAAAGTTTGAAGGTTTAGATTTCCATTTTGGATTGCACACTTCGGGAACACTTCGGAGTTATTGGAACAGGACTACTTCTAATAAAATTTCAATGCCGGGTTCTTTGTTGAATGTTCAGTGCTGATTTTCAGAGCAAGGTTTCTCGTGTTTTTATTTGCACCTCGTACTGATCTTAACTGTTGAGATAGGACTGTTTGCATCAGCTTTCCTATGACGAGTTACTTATTGAAAGTTCAATGCGCTCATTTTCAGAACAACAATTCTCAAGTTTCGATTTCCACCTCGATCTTGGATATTAATGATGGTTTGAAACCCATTTTAAAAGAAGATTTTAGATCAATTAACCTTTATTGAATATAAATAGATTAACCTAGCAACCTAAAAAAGAAAGCATCTTTGATTTTGATCTTCGTTTTGGAGTTCAATAAAGCTGGAAATGCATTGAAATATTTACAGTTTTGCTCTGGACAAAGATTTATGGGATATTCTTAACAATACTTAAAATAAGTCACATAAATTTACGTTTTATTTTATTTTACTTTCATAAAATATGCTTAATTTCTCATTTCAGCTTATCCTTTTACTATTTTTAAGCGTAAATTGAGTTTATATTCTTGCTGTTATCTGTATAAATACTACACACAGCTTGGTATTTTAGGTAAAAGTATATTTTAACTTTTTCGAAAATTTTGTAAGTATTAAAATAGCATTCACAAAACTTTTATATTGAATTTTAGGAATTTAATGAATGATGTAAGGAAAGGACGTTGAACTATTGATAATACTTTGTAATAAAGTTTCCTTCCTTATACATCTAGCCCTAAGTTAAGCATTACCACCTGTTATACGAAAATAGCTGGGTGGTAGTCTTCGTAATTTATAAATAGAAACAAAGCAGAAGACCCCAATACTTGGCATGCCATCCCTAGAAGAATTTTTTCACAAGTTGGACTTTATGAACATGACCTAATTCAGTGATCACGGCGGATCATCAGTATTTGAATACACCATCTTCCCATAATGAGAACGACTCTCTATTCAACAAAGCCACCACACGACTCAATGGTAAAATTATAGCTGAAAGAAGAACAATTTTCTTAAAAGCTGTTTAACGGTTAATAAATTATGGCTTGTTCCTGGAATCAGGAAAGGCATCCCGTTAGAAACAAAAGAATCCGTTTAATGTGTTCGATAATTATATAGTTCCTATTATTCTAAAAACCAATTTCGTTTATTTTCTGTAAAACGTACCCAATTAATTAAATATTATTATGTTGATCACACCAAAATAAATTTCTAATTCTTTTTGCAAAAAATATAAAGTATTAAAGTTTTATAATATTCTTTTCTTTAGATTTTATTATGAATTTTCACAAGATTGTAAAAATGTGCAAAGTTGATTTCTTATTCTGATTCTTACATTTTGATTCTATTATTGAATTTTTTCCAAAAAATAATTAAAATTATTACAAAACTAATAAAAATTCCTAAAATTGTGTTGCGATTATTCATTTTATTATAGAATTCAGTAGTATATAAATATAGACTATATTAAGTAATATTTCTTTAAAATATTAACTAATAAATATCGAAATGCTTAGAGAAATATTTTAATTTTTATAAAAAATATCAAACAATCTGTCTCAAAAATTAGAAAACATGATTCGGTGAAATTTAAAAATATTATAAAAAGCATGCAGCTTATTTTCTCTTAATATAATATATTTTATTTAAATATATATCCAAAAATACCATTTATCAATAGTTTGTACCATTAACATATTTTAATAAGATTATTTTACTAAATGTTTTAATCAACATACTTAACAAACGTATTTTAAGTAAGTAAATTTATTCATTTTTTCTAAACGTCTCAGAATTCTTCTTTTAATAAAAATAACGATTGTATTAATTTATCATGGAAGAAAAATATTTCTTCCATGATAAATTAATATAATCATAGTTTTGAATACTGTGCAATTTTTTTTCAAACATTGTTAATACAGTAATTTGGTGATTACATCCAATTTAAATCATAATAATTTTTATTATTTAATGAATTTTATCTTGCGTAATATTATTAGAGAAATAAAATAATCATTTATCATGTAAAAAATCGAACAATCAGTTTGTTAAATTTTATGCATACTAAAAATTACCGAGAAATAAAATGCATAAAAGTTTTCAAGAAATCATTTGTTAAGGTACTCCACTCCAGTAACAAGAAATAGCTCAAAGTCAGGTTTATTCAGAAGGAAATATTTTTAACGCTCTCGCAGAGAACTTTTCGGAAAAATATATTTCCTTGACTCCCCAAAAAGTAAAATAAAAAAAAAACTTTTGCAACGCACGTACACACCTCCTTCACTACACCCCCACCTTCCTATTGCTGCGTATATCACAGATAAGGAAAAAAATAAATAAATTTAAGGTGAGCAAACGTAGAGATACAACGATGCACGGTGAAAATCTAGGTAAAATACTGGAAAAAGAAAAAATAAAGAATAAAAATAGAATAAAGAAAAAAATTCTCTCGCGTTCTCATCAAAATGTCATTACAGTTTCGGTACCTTTAAATGGAAGAAAAAGAAATTGAAAAAAACGCAGATTTTATGTTAAATTTAGTTTTGAGTATTATTTTTTTCTTTGTCATCATCGTAGTTGCCATTCCGTAGTAAGCTAAATATTTTACACATTAAAACGCCTAAAGGAACTGAAGTGAAGCCATGGGAGGAAAGAATAAAGAAGAGATGAAGATTTTTTTCCCTTTATTACAAAGTTAAAAGTGGAGTAAGTCAAAGTTTGAAATTTCTTATTTTTCGGAAAAGCGACTCTCCTAACCTAAGATATCGAAACCAATTTAAAGCCAATTCTTCTGAGAGTATGTATGCATAACAAACAGCTTACAATTACGAGAACTAGACTGTTCTAGAAAAGAGATCCATTTTTTTCACATATTTATCCTTTAATTTCTTAAAAGTTTTGAAGATCTTATTTTTCCTAAATGTATTTATTTTTACAAATTAATAATTGATTTCAGTTGTTAAGCAAAAATTGATTTAGACCCTATCACTGATAAAAGAAACAGCTTTTTTTCTACAATGTTTCAGGCAGTTTTAAGTGAAATCACGTAAAAAAAAATTTGAAATTCTAAAAAAGACAGACTTTATGAATCCAAGAATAAAATAGAAAATGTCATAAAACATTAAAAAACTGTATTTGGTTTCAGATGTGTGGAAAGTGATCACGTGCGAAAAGTGAGACTAAAGCAGTAAACTCTTTTTTTCAAGTTTCTAAAATGAAGGATGCAAAACTGTGTTTAACAGAATTAAGAAAAACCAGAGAATAAATTTCGTGATTTAAGAATAAAAGAAAATATTGAACAAATTCTTCCACGCATCATTTGGTTCCTATCAAGCAATTAAGTTTTAAGAAATTTTATTATTTAAGAAATGCAATATTGGTTCTTGTCAGAAAAGTTTATTTCACAAAGAAATTTCTTTTCAAAATACCGGTGAAGAATCTTGGATCTATATATTTGGCATGGAAACGACAATTGAATATAGGATGCGTGGAAATTGAGGAAAATCGTAAAAACCATATCAAAGTCTCTCAAAAATTAATTAAAATTAAATATCTTTTGCTTTTTAAGCTTTTACTCTCATTCCGAATTCCCCCTTATTACTGAATTAATCTATAAAAATTATAATTTAAGTCTTTTGTGGGGTTGCTTTCCTGCACATAGCCTTGATTTGGGCTCTACCAATCAGATGGAAATTGCCGGGTGAGAATCCTCGTAAGAAGATTGGAAGTAAAGACAAAAGGACAGAAAGCGATGTCATTTCGCTTTGGGGACATTGCGACCATGACACATTTAACATGCCTCAGCCGCCATGAGCGAACATCACGCGTCTTCAGTTAATTCAAGATTCGAACTCATCACTTTTCAATAGAGAGAATTGCGGCCGTGAATTTCAAGTATAGCAATTCTTTGAAAACGACTACATCTGCTTCACATCAAGTCACAAAAATTTATGGAGGATGTGCATTTCCACGCATCAGCTATTTAAAGCTAACTAGCCAGGTTGTAACATATAGATCTTGAAGCATTAAGTTCCAGGTTCGAACACAGCACTGTTTAACAATAGGAGATGGTTGCTGGGCTCTTATTTTATATGCACATCTTTTGGTGTGGGTGCTTGGAAATTTTCCGGATGCCTTTACCTACTATCGATTCAAAAACTTCACAGAAAAGTACATAACTGGCCATTAAAATTGCTACACCAGGAAGAAATGCAGATAACTAAATGATATTTATTGGACAAATATATTATACTAGAAATATCTAGTAATTAAATTTTCAAAAACTTTGGCTGGATAGATTCTGAGAAATCAGTACCCAGAACAACCACCTCGGGCAGTAATAACAGCAGTTATACGCCTGGGCATTGAGTCAAACAGAGATTGGAGTGCAAGTACAGGTACAGATGCCCATGCAGCTTCAACACGATGCCACAGTTCATCAACCGTAGTGACTGGCGTTTGGTGACGAGCCAGTCATTCGGCAACCATTGACCAGACGTTTTCTATTGGTGAAAGATCTGGAGAACATGCTGGCCAGGGCAACAGCCGAACATGTTCCGTATCTAGGAAGTTCCGTACAATACCAGCAACATGTGGTCGCATTATCCTGCTGAAACGTAGGGTTTCGCAGGGCTCGAATAAAGGGTAGATCCACGGGTCGTAACACACCAGAAATGTAACGTGCACTGTTCAAAGCACCGTCAATGCGAAAAAGAGGTGACCGAAACGTGTATCCAATGACACCCCATACCATCACGCCAGGTGATGGGCCAGTATGACGATGACGAATGCACGCTGCCAGTGTGCGTTCACCACGATGCCGCCAAACACGGATGCGACCATCATGTTGCTGTACACAGAACCTGGATTCATCTGAAAAGATGACGTCTCGCCATTCGTGCGCCCAGGTTCGTCGTTGATCACACCATTGAAGGCGCTCTTGTCTATGACGCAGTGTCAAGGGAAGCCGCAGCCATGGTCTCCGAGCTGAGAGTCCATACTACTGCAAACGTCGACGAACTGTTCGTGCAGACACTTGT
This sequence comes from Latrodectus geometricus, assembly GCA_026290005.1. Lineage (NCBI taxonomy): Eukaryota > Metazoa > Arthropoda > Arachnida > Araneae > Theridiidae > Latrodectus > Latrodectus geometricus. Next base: position 630,752 of record JAPDSC010119278.1, read on the forward strand.
TGTCTTCCAAACGACCCCGTTTCTTGACTCACGGCTCGTGACGTGGTTGCACGATCCATTACGACCATGCGGATAATATGCCTGTCTTCTCGGCTGATTTGAGATCCCGCATGGCGTTCCGTATTACCGTCCTGAACTTATCGATTCCATATTCTGCTAACAGTCATTAAATCTCGACCGACACGAGCAGCAATACTGCGATAAGATAAACCGCAATCTCGGTACGCTACAATTCGACCTTTATCAACGTTAGAAACGTGCTGGTACGTATTTCTCCTTCTTACACGAGGCATCACAACAACTTTTCACCAGGCAACAACATTCAAATACAATTTTTGTATGAGGAACCGGCTGAACAATATCCTCATTTAAACACAATGTAGGTGTCACTACTGGCGCCTGCTTTGTCTGAATGCGCTGAAAAGCTAATCATTTGCATATCACAGCACCTTCTTCCTTTCGTATAAATTTCACGTCTATAGCATGTCGCCTTCTTGGTGTAGCAGTTTTAATGGCCAATAGTGTATTTCCTCAGAAAATGTTAAAATGCCTTACAACGTTCTTCGACGTTCTCTACGTGGTGTCATGCACTATGGGTTTTTATTCGTAAATTTTCTGTAAAATGTTCAAAGAATACCGTCATATGGGCAACAAATTCCCACGTCATGGAAACACGTTATTTTTCTTTCAATACTTCCGATGAAATTTCCTAAAAATTGTCATAGTTTTAGTTCTACAATTTAGATAAAAGGAAAATGAATTTACATTTTAAGGGACATTCACAAAATGACGGTAAAGGCACGACAAAACATGTTTTCATAATTAGAAAAGTACTTACAGAAATGCACATAAGGAAATAAAAAGAATTATTTCTTACATTAACAACTTTTAATTTCTTATCATAGTAGTATAAAAAAATTTACTACCCTTTAAATTTGAGAAAAAAATAATAAATTGAAGTTTTATAGCTAAATATGCGTTCATATAAATGGGAAAGCACCATTAAATATTTTGCATATGGTTATTTGGAAATAAAATTGCTTAAAAATTACATACAGATATATATCATTACATTTGAAATCAAAATGGTCCTTCGCACTACATCTTCTAAGAGTACATAATTTATAAAAATAAAAAAGAGCAATGAGGCATGGGACTGTTTGCGTATTGACGTTTAGTCGAACTGATTATGAGTTTGAATCTATTTTGGGTTGATATTTTGTGTTTGTTTGAAGTTCCATTTAAGCCAATGATTTTGCCATTGCGGTTAAGAATTGATAGCGGAAAAACAAATCAACGAACAAGGTTTGTAATTATTGTTCAATACTTTTGAAATATTTTTTTAAAAGCAATTAAATCTGTAACACTTTCAAATGTAATTCTCAGATTTTAAATTTTATGTACTATTATACACTTTCATAAAAACTTTTTCCAAGAATTTGCAAATTTTTCAATTCATTAAAATATTGCACAAAAATTTTAGTATACGTAAGCCGAAGAGAATAGCCAAGAAAGGGGATAAACGAAAACAAGGAAAAGGGTAATCCCAAAACCACAAATACACAAACATACGAGGAAAAATGGATATAAATCATAAATGAATAAACAAAACTTAACATAAACAAACATAACAAAAAGTAGCAATTATAAATCACAAATTTTATTGCTCTCTCAAATGACACCAAATATCGCTAATGTCGCCAGCTTTACCGTATAATAGTATTAAGCCTAAATTGACATGATTTAAACATTTTCAGGTTAGACTATACTTAAAAGTGCCCCTTTGATTCTCAAGTTGTGATCGCGATTGATCGCCAAACTGGGCAAAACTGAATCGTGTTCTGATTGGCTTAGATCCATTCGAGGCTCTGATTAGTTTATCGTTTTTAGAATTTTGAAAATCCAACGGACGTTGCATTATTTTTGATTGTTCAATCATACATGTTAGCATTGTAATCTGCGCAAACAGGAATGGCGCCAAGAAAAATTGCTAAGTTCGCCTAAGGGCACCTTAAAGTATAGTTTTATCCATTTTCATTGATATGAAAACAAGAAATCTATTTTGGTGAAAATGTGCTTTAGGTCTCCTACTTGGCGCGTTTTTAAAAACGCCGATGCCATGGCGAAAATTATACCGCTATTTCAAAATGAAACATTATTAGAGACCAATGAAAATGTTAAAACTAAAGAGCAATTAATGACCATGTGTGAAAAAGCTCTTCAAATTCGCGAGTTGGAAAGGAAGTGGACCTAAACCGCAATTTATCCTCAATTTTTATTATATACATTCATGATTTTGATTTTAAATACTTAGCTGTGTGCCTGCCCTTGGGCATCTACACATTCATCGGAATTTCTAGGGCTTAAAATGACAGGCTTAAGATGTTATTAATGCTAAAAGGATGAGATTAGATGAAGTTTTTAGACAAGATGGCGTCTGATGTAAGGAAGGCTGCTATTGGTCTAACAAGAGCATCTCCAGGGAGAATTTCTGCATCGAAAAGAGAAGAGATGTTTCCAGCTTCGCAAGTAGTGGCTTTCTTGTAGAAATTAGCATTGAGTTAGAATATATGTTCGGAGAGCTGTTCAATTTTCAGATCAGTTCTTATATTTTTATTTCTTATATAATATGGTGCATTGACCATATAACGAAGCATTTTATTTTGCATAGTTTTTATGATTTTCTTGTCTACCTCTGACAATGTGCACCAGGCGGGAGACGCATATGTGATGATAGGGCGTAAAATAGAAGTATAGAGAAGTTTCTTTAATTTTAGATTTAATTTGGAATATTTCCCAATAATTGGGTTTAATTTGTGATAATTGTACCAAGCTGCAGCTATTTTAGATTTTATGTGTTCAGTCCAAGTGAATTGTTTGTTAATTTTGATTCCTAAATAGGTTGCAGATTTAACATTTTCAATTTCTTGGCCGAAGATGTAGAGTTTGTTGTTGACTTTGTATTTTTGCGACCTTCTATTTATTATAAGTAATTTAGATTTGGAGGCATTAATGACAACTTTCCAATTATTGCACCATCTTTCAATATTGAAAATGTTGTTTTGTAGTCGTGAAATGGCAAGATTCGGATTCTTGGAGCGTACCACTATGCCAGTATCATCTGCGTAGAATGTCGTAAGGCTGTGGATATTATCTTCAATTGGGAAGTCATGAGTGTAAAATAAATAGAGCATTGGGCCCAATATGCTTCCCTGCGGAACACCGGTGCATATCCTTCGAACAGTGGAGGTAGTGTAGTTTATTCTGATGTGAAATTTTCTATCATGAAGGTAATTTCTGATGATGTTAGTAAGGTTACCAGGAATTCCTAGAGATTTAAGTTTGCATAAAAGGCCTTGGTGCCAAACCCTGTCAAAGGCTTTGGTCACATCTAACATTAGGAAAGCAGATTGTTCTTTCAGATAGAAACCTTTGCCAATAAATTCGTAGATTCTTACAAGTTGTTTTGTTGTCGAGAGATTTTGTCTAAATCCGAACTGTTGTTCAGGTAGTAATGAAAGATATTGTTTAAATCGGCCAAAAATAATTTTTTCTAAAATTTTTGAAAATGTTGGAAGAAGACTTATTGGTCTATGGTTTTCAGGGTTTGTTGGGTCCTTGTTAGGTTTTGGAAACAAGATAATTTCTGCTTCTTTCCAGATATCAGGAAAATAGTTGAGATTGAGACAAGCATTATAGATGTGAACAAGGGAATTTAGACATTTATCAGGATGATTGGTTATTATATTGTTGGATATTTTATCATGGCCTGGGGCCTTGCGTTTCTTTAATTTAGCAGCGATGTTTTTTACTTCTTCTAAGGTTGTGTTTTCTATTGGAGTAGGAGAGTGATTTTGAAAGAAGTTATTATTAGTTTGTATAATGTTGTCAATAAATGAAGCATCAGCAGCTGTGTCATTATTTCTGAATTGTTTTTCCATGACATCTGCAAAAATTTCAGCTTTATCTGAATCTGAGTAGACAAAACCATGTTGTGCCAACAGTGCTTTATTAGTGATGTTGTTTCTTTTCAGAGCTCTGCCCATATTCCAGAGTGAATTATCTGATGTTGAGATGCTTCGGATTTTTTCTTCCCAGTTTGCATTTTTAAAATCTTGGCATTTGTTTTTAATTTCTCTATTTAAATTGTTCATTTCAGATTTAAGTACTGGATCTAATGTTCTTTGGTATAATTTCCTAATTTTGTTCCTGTTTTTAATTAGAGTCTTGATATTGGCTGGTAATTTTAAGTAGTTGTTTATGAATTTAGTTTTTGTGGTGGCATTATTAAAAGAATTTATGATATCACTTGTCAGGTTAGTTATTGCGGCATTTATGTCATTTGCTGTGTTTAAATCTGAATCTTCAAAGTTTTTAACATACAGTAAATTATAAAAGAGATACCAGTCTGTTTTGTTGACATTAGGGGGAAGTTCTGCAGGTTCGAATCCCGCCACTGCTATAACTGGAACATGGTCAGAGCTTAGAGCTTGAATAACATCAACAGCAAGAGTGATTCCATTTGTGATAAAGAAATCTAAGATGTCTGGTCTTCTGTTAGTATTATTGGGATAGTACGTTGGTGAAGATGGAGAAAAAATATTTAAGTTTTTATTGCTAATAATATCCTGAAGAATAAGGCCATTTCGGTTGGATGCCCGACATCCCCCGTTGACATGTTTGGAATTAAGAACTCCAGCAATGATAGTTGGGATATTATCATGAAAGATGTTTGAAATTTCATTTGCCGGTAATTGTTTTTGAGGAGAGTTATATATGCAGGATATTTTTTTCAGTATTCTGAATGTTAATGATAATGTTAATTATTTCTGTAGAATCTATGGAATAATTTGAGTGAAAAGTTGCTGAAATTGAATTTTTAGCAAAGATAATTGTTCCACCGCCAAGTCCGCTTGTTCTATCACTTCTAAAAATATTGTAGTTTGGTATATTAATTTGCTTGTTTCCAGTTAAATGCGATTCGGTGACTAGACATAAGTCTATGTTGTTTTCTGTAACAAAATTATTGAATTCATGGATTTTATAGTATATGCCATTTGCATTCCAGGTGCACATTGTCAGGGGTCGAAAGCTATTATTTCTTTTAACCATTATTGGATTGAGACATGGAGATTGTGGGGACCAGTTGGCCAGTTCTGAAGGATTTAATTATTTCAACAAGACCTGATTCTTTAATCCACTGTAGGACCTCTTTTAGTTCTTCAGGTACATTTTTGGCATCTTGTAATTCTCTAGATTTATTATTTTTGAGTGCACCTGAATATGAATGTGTTATTGCCTTTTTATTCATGATAATTCTGTCAGGGTATTTAATCTCATTTTTCTTTATATTATCATCTGAGATAGGATTTTTTAGACAGCCACAATAGTTTGTCGTATGATCGCCATTACAGTTGGTACATTTAGGAGTTTCCTCCTTGGTTTTTGTGCATTCAGATGTAAGATGATCACCAGCGCACTTGACACATTTGGGATCATGCCTGCATGAGCTCTGTGCATGAAAAAATCGCTGGCAGCGATGGCATTGAGGCGGTCCTCTGCGTCCTTCATAATGTTCGACAGAAATTTTAAGATTCATGAGATATCTAAGATGATAAATTTCCTGTGCTTGTTTGGTTTCGGGGAGAGTAATTAGAAAGAGCGGTATTTTGCTTCTTTCACCATTTCTAAAAATTGTTAATTGGGCTACTCTGGTAGCGACAAATCCTAGTTTTGCAAGTTCCTGTTGGATTTCAACCAAATCAGAATCGAATGGTAAACTTCTGATTACCACCTTAATCAGGGAGGATGTAAGAGTGAAATTTGTATTTCTTTTCTTCAAATAATTTGGTTTTTCTGTGTGCTTCAGGTGAAGCAACTTTGATGGTGAAGGTATCTTGCGAGTTAATTTTAGCTGTGTATTGTTCAGGAATTAAATTGTCAAGATCTTTTTTGATTTGTTTCCAGTTAGTCGAGGGATCTTTAATAACGATCGAAGGGATCTTAGTGGATTTTTTTTATCAAATTGGAATCCTTCTGTATCATTATTTAATTCAGTTTCATTCGATGCATTTATTTCCGTATCAGTATCTTGATCCATTTTTTCACTTGTCATTATATCTTTTTTGCCATCATCATTATTTTTATTTTTATCACCATTTTCAACATTTAGTTTTTTCATATTTTTAGCTTTAAGTGCTAATTTTTTCCTTTTTCGATTTGAAATTTTTTGACCAATAGAAACATCACTAGCTCCAGTTGTGGGTGGTGCTATATTTTGGGTGTTGTCTTCTGAAGAGTCAGAAAGAGTTTCTATTTCAGAAATTTCCGTGGCTTTGCTGAAGTTATTTTGGTGATTTTCTAAGTTTTTAAAAGCTATACCAGCTAAGATTTGTATAACTTCACGATATAATCTATTGGATTTAGCAAAGTCAGGATTGGGAGAGGTCTCGATGACTGCAATTTCCTGAAGAAGCTTCATGTAACTTGAGTAGGCAAACCCCAAGTTGTTTGCGTTTTTAGCGTCTTGCCTAACCGTGTTGGGATCAGAAGTGCAAGATCCCGCAACCTTGTCTGCTGGCAAGGGCAATCCTGACAAGGACAAACTGCAGCTGCCTGTGTTTGAATTTTCCCGCCTCCGGGTGGAGGGGAAGTATTTTCGCTCATATCCGAGCAGTAGAGTCGACAATCTTCTAAACCAAAGGTTTCGGAGGAGAAAAGATACTTCAAGATATAGATGATCTTCACTCACAGAGTAACTCAAACTGCTCTCAAACTGCAAAGCAATTTTGAATTCGAATTTGAATTTAGAACTTTATTTTCGTATTTATACAATTGTTTTACAGCCAGGATACATTCATTTCCCGAGGTAAGGTAATAAATGATAAATATTAAGTCTGTATATAAAAAGGATCTCAAATGATTCTTCAATGATTAATAAGTTAATATTCTGCCAACTGTGTTAGAATCTTAATCCATTGTCAGCTGACGGAATGGAGCACTGAGTTGGCTCCATTTCCTTCTAATCACATAATGGCTAATGAGTTAAGATTCCATCTACGCCAAATACTTCGTAGTCTAAAGTTATTGTCAAATGAAGGAATGAACATCTAAGCCGGCTTTAATCTCTTCAAATCACATTTAGATTAAAAAGAAATATATTAGATGAATTATTTACGTCTATCAGACTTTTAATTGAAACTGTTATTAACTATCATAAAAATTAAATTATATCAATTTGCCAGTCTTTGAAAGATGTTGCGAATATTATAAACTAATATAGTTAAATATTTCTCATAAACCTTATTATTACTTAATATTAGTACTTCTCTAAATTGGTATCACAATATCATACGAATACATATTACTTTCAAAATATATATATTTAACAGCAAATAATGCAACACGACTTCGGTACTTGAGGCTTGTTATTTATTTATAATTTGAACAAGTTTCAAGTTAGAAATAGAATTTCAGTCTAGACGAAGAGAAAGGACTTCAAGTAGACACTTATTTCAAGAGTTGAAAACATCTTAAAAGAATTCTTAGTTTTTTGATCTCTATATTTCTAAGTCATATTATTTTTCATATGCGCAAATAAAAATAATCCTTTAGAACAGATTTTCAAATATTCAGTCTACTGACTATCCGTAGTGTTTTGCAAATGTAAAATAATTATATGAGGGTTATTTCAGAAACATGTAGACTGTTTTTAGAATAAATTTTTACTAAATATAATTGTTCATACACACTATAAGATAAAATGAACATCGGTATTTGTAGTTATTTTTATACATTTAAGGAAACGTAAGTCAAAAAATCAGAAAAATTTCTCATTTTGGAAATTTATATTTTAGGGGAAAAATAATTAAATGATTTTATATTCATAACATTGCATTAATTGATTTTTGTTGTCATATGTAAAATAAAACTATCACACAAAAACAAATTGAAAATAGAATTCAAAAACACAATTATTTTATAACTACTTGAATACATTTAAAAATTAATTAAAATTAAAAAAATAAATAAATAATCCTAAAAAATCTGTTAAAATCCTTTAAAGAAACAAAACATTTTTCAATTAAATTTGTTAATTGATAACTGGATTTTTAAGATAAGTGAACAATTTTTTAAAAACTTCTCTTAAAATTCTTTCTAGTCTATTTTTTCAATCTATTCATTTTTCTTTTATGACAGTATTTTAATTATTAAATAAATTAAGGACTGGAAATTTTATCTGAAAATAATTATCATCTACTAAAATGATTTTATTTGCAGGAAGAGTGATTCTGAATTTAATAAATTATTTTCATCTATTTTAACAAATAAATAAAGATAAATAATGAATGCGCTTGAAAATTGTTTTCTGTTAATATTTCACTCTCTCTATAACTTTCTCCCTATCTCTCTCTCTCTCTCTGTATATATATATATATATATATATATATATATATATATATATATATAT
>JAPDSC010119278.1:639231-652842 GCA_026290005.1 Latrodectus geometricus
ATATATATATATATATATATATATATATATATATATATATATATATAGTAAGTTGGTGTCTGGTGAGTGGGCAGGCCACCGGATCTCAAAGCACACTTACCACGAAGAATGAGCGAGTAGAAGGATGACTCTAGGAACACGACGAGATGATATTCGTACAATCTTCTTGCTTTATTTTTGTTCCATTTAGCCTCACCTTGAATGAGGCTAAATTCTACGAGGAATTAGCATATTTTCCAATTCCTCATATGATTATTCCGCCATATCAATCACGAAAATTTTCAACTGATGTTATCAACATAATACTTGGAGCGATGACGTTGTGCCGGTTTCTAAAAAACAAACGACTTCTCTGATTGTCTTTCTTTGTTACCACCCAAGACCAAAATGCTGCTTTTTCTCAAATTCACGTATGTTATTGAGAGTCTTAGCAGATATTCTACGCAGGCAGGTACAAAATGACGTCAGGGACAATGACTTGCATTGCTTGATCACCAAGGATCAGTTTGTAAGTCTGGACAACATTGAAAAGGCTTTGATAATTACAAAGAAAATTGAAAAACCAGGGTTCCTGATAAGAATTGAATCCATAACTTTGTAAACCATACGTTGAGGTGACGGTAAACTCGCGTAATTACCTACGACCATCGAAGCACTTTGAGGCAGTTCGACTAATCTTTTCTCCTTCCCAGAGTGAAATGCGAAACGATGTTTTAGGTAATTATTGTTGTCTGGATAAGTACTATCAATTCTCTTAATTAGTAAGAACAATTTTGAATCTCCCTGTATGTATATATCATCACGCTTTCATGTTATCAGCTAGGAACTAGAATTATGTGACGAGGTCGACACCTGAACGAGGTGACACCATTTTGTTCTTTAAGAAGAGAGATATTAAATACGACAGAAATTTATTGTAAGTAGATCGTCTTCGTAATATGAAAACAATTTTTTTAGGTATCATTGATGGAAGTTCAACATTTTTCTCCAACATATTGCGTTTTCGGAACCTTTAAAATTTAATGTTAAATTGGAAACGATTATAGTAACAGCTATCTGAAGCTAAAATTTAACAGAATTTAAAATATATTTAATTTCATTTCTTTCATTGTTGGTTTACAAAGAAGCAAATGTTTCATACCCAAATAATTACCAAAATTAATTATTTAATTCAGATTGATTTTCAAAGATTTTCACATTTTCTCGGTGCACCAAAATTCTAAAAGCCCTCTATCAGATCCTATACCAAGATATATCGATTAAAATATCGTCGTACCCAACAATGTATCGATGAACACGTCTTTAATATAAGTCCTTCTAATCATCTGTCAAAGCCATTCTCAAGTCATAGCCCATTGAAATGGACCCTCTGTAATTTAACACCATTCCCACTCCAGCGATATGTAGATGAGAGGAGGGAAAATCGTGGACGTAGAGAGGGAAAAGTACTCGAATATTCCCTATTTAATAAAGAATTAATCACAGAAGTGAACGAATCCGATAACGAAGGGACGGAACGAGGGGTGCTTAATTAATACTCTAGCCATTAATAATATTCCGAGATGACGGATGTCTTATTAATGGGGAAGTTAATCGCACTCCAACATCGTTAATCACTGCATCCCCTTTATCTGGGATAATAATTAAGACGATTGTGTTGCGATAACTGCATTCAAAGCCATTTGTTTATGATCGTCACTTGGGGGCGTTCGCCTTATTGGGGGAGGGATCGCAAACTATCGCATTATATTTCTTAGGATTCTCTTCATAAATCATTGAGTTAAACTGATGCCTTTGGTAAATCCATTAATAATAATAGTTAAGAAATACGTTTTCACTTTCAATTAATTATAAGCAAATAATATCTAGTTCCTGTAAGTCTGTCATTGTTAAAATGATTCTTGGAGAAGAAGCTTATATATATATGAAGTGTTAAAATAAATTACAATTTATGATTCACGTAGTAATTATAATATGGGGAATTATAATATTTCAAAATACTAATACAAACAAATTTCACAATATAAATCAGATTCTAACTTATTATAGAATTTGCAATTCAAAGATAATTTACACTACAGATATGAAATTCATAAGATAAATTACTTCTTAAAGGGCTTACATTTCTGGAATTTGAAATTTCTAAAACAAAATTATAAATGTAAATCATTAATAATTAATTATATTTGAACAATTGCACAAATGTAAAATTTGCAAACGTAAATTATATTTAATGTAAATCAAATAAAATATTACAATAATTCCTTGTGTTGAATATTTCACATAAATTTAAAACATTTTACTTCTTTTGCCTTTTACTATTCCTATAAGTTATTTTAATATTATTAAATAAAAAAAATATTTATTAAGGAAAAAGAAATTTGCCAAATAAAAGTTTAAACAGTTACTCAGAGGAACACTCATCAAACTAAAAGAAAAATTAACAGGGTCAAGAAACGATTTTCTGTGACTTTGGAGTGTATTTTTCCTCGAGATCACATTGCATATAATCATTAGAAACTACTAACACAATTCCATTGATGTAAAGAAAAAAAAATCACACATTGCCTTTTTTTTCTTTATTCTTTCCAGCTCTTTTTTTAAAGATGTAATAACAATAATAATTTGTTATATATGTTTTTGTATCTTTATACATGTTTTTTAAAATCATTATATTCGTTTTACAATTAGTTGCTCTGTTATTAATTTGCAACCTTCAATAATGCAATTTCCTTTTCCATAAATATAACGTGAAATATTTTATCTAGTATTTTTTTTATTGTTTTGAATAAACATGGATGTGGGTTGGTTTTAAATTACTAGATTAATATAGATATAGTTAGATAAATATTTTTAAAATGAAGGAGAAAATATATAGTATTCAAATGCTGACACAATATTTATCCCAAAATCATGCAAGTTTTGTCAATTTAATATTCAATTTTTCAAAATAATAATAATTTTCACTAATACAATTATATTTATATGAATAACACATTATTTTAAATTATGAATTATTTCAACATGTATTTTTATTCTAAAAAGTAATTTTACTATTAAACAAATAAATATACAGCATTCGAAAGTCATTGATTAAAATACTGAAATTTTATGTACTTACAGATATAATTCTTATAATTTCTTGAATAAAAAGAAAAAAATTCTCAGTGGTAAAACAAAATTTTCATCAAGATTCAACACGCTCAAAATCCGTATCAGCTTGTGACAATTTTTACTTACATAACCACGGTTATGTGTGTTTTCTAAAGCAATATTTCCATTACCTTTTGATAAATTCCTACATCGTTTTTCAACAGCAGAAATTCTAGTCTTATCAGTAAACAGTGGGTAACATTTTTTATGATATTCAAGAGTTTTATCAGTAGGTAACTGAAACATTCGTCTTCTTCCAATAGCATTAAATTACCAGAAATTGTACGCTCATAACAATCGAGTAATATCCATTTGTGAATGCAAGCAATCCTTTACTTTGATCCAACTTTTTCCAGAAAACGGAAGAACAACTACAAGATTTTCTTTTTCACAATGCAAACAGCAACTCAACATTAAAGTCATCGTTAAAATTCAAATATTAAATAGAACGTTAATTGTCAACAAAACGTACTAACTTGTTTGTTTACAATCAGAACCGTGTGTAAAGCTCTCTATTTTTATTACTCCGTTTTTAATTGATAACTCTGGAGTGAGGAACATGGTAGAAGAAATTTAATTGGCTAAATTTGTGGATGGACAAAACTTTTGTATGGAAGTAGTACTACAATTTTTAAAATTCTCAAAACAATGTGCATTCTATGAACTCAGAACTTTATGTCAATAGTAATATTTGACATTGAATTATAAAATCCAAATGGAATTACAATGCCACCAAGTTGCGGGAGCAAACATACAAGGTAAAAGTGTTGAGCCCTCGGTCTATAGTATTTGTTTTAATAATCGTGTTTAAATACAATAGTTTTTGAAAAATTTCCAAAGTCAAAAATACACTCTACTTTCAATTCTAGCTTGAACTTATTCTTTCTTATTAAGTAATTATTTAAGTGTTCAAAACACAATTTTAATAGTATCTAAAATTACATATTATAAATATACAATGATTTATTGACAAATGCAGCTGTGAAAAGATGCAAAAAGAAAATTCATGAAGTAAAAGAAGAATTTTATATTCTGCTGATGAATTTTGAAATCAAAATTTAATTTCAAATGTTGAACACACAGTGATTTAAAATGACTTAGATGTATCACATCGACCTTTAGTGCGTTAGCTTATGATCACTGGTGAATAATAGGAGATTATTGCTGAATTTCTACCTTGCACATGCACTTCTGTCATTTTGGTGCTTGGGAATCTTCTAGGTTCTTACCAATGAAAAAACTTCCTAGAAGTTAATATACGCGATGGTTGCTAAAATGCCTTACAATAAATGACATTTGAATGTTAGGTTGTCTGTTTTGCGGTGTCAAAAACTTTGAGTGAATGGCAAGAACGTTGAGTCCAATAATTGAAAACAAACGCGTGTGTGTTACAATTTTAAAATTTTTTAAAACCTAAAAATAATGTATTCCTAAATAATTTATTTGTAGCCAAGAGCATATATACATAGTTACATTAATGTGACCACCACGTACTTTCAACATTGACGTTAAATAACTATTCACTTAAGGCATGTGGCAGCTCAGTGAAATAAAGCGTGTGTGAGGGCTTGGTGAAACGAAGCAATTTATCCGACTCTAAAAAGAACTGATCATTAGCTTTCAGTCATTTCCAAAATGCAGAATAATAAAAACGGGTTTTTTCTTTTTTTTTGTAAACAGTTATCGTGCAGTTATGGAACTGCACGTGCATACGATGTGAAACCTCTGAAAGCAAACACCTGCAATCATTGCCCAAATGGTTCCTGCTTGAGGCGGTATCATTATGGTATGGAGAATATTTTTCAAGCATTCTCTAAGTTCACTCATCAGTATAGAAGACACGATGGGTATTTGTCCTTGCAAACCATGTCTATGCCTAGATGCGCATTGTTTTCCCTCAAGATGATGGCATCTACCAGCAGGACAATGCGAGGTATCACACATTGGCAGAGCATAGTTTGAAAAGTTCTGGTATGAGATTACCATTCTCACTTGGCCAGCAAAAAATCAGATGAATTAAACCCAATCGAAAATCTGTGGTACCATATCCATCGGGTTGCTCACGGCATGGACTCTCAGCCGCGTAATCTAGCGCAACAGGCCACGGCACTGGAGTCTGCGTGGCTCAACACCTCCTTTAATACCATCGAGAACCTAATTGTCTCTCTTCATGTACGTTTCTGTTCACTGTGTGGCATAAGTATGGTATATCGTTCTTCAGAGTGGAGTGTCCTGGGTTCGACCTCATCGACTATTTAACTATAGATGATGTTTACTGCGTTTCTGCCTTCTGTAAGCACGATTTCTGCAGGTATGTGGGAATTTTCTCAACTTTCTCTTCTACGATGTGTGAATATGCTCTATTATAAGTAAAGAAGTGATCATGAAAGATGATTTCAGAGATGATCACACTCTGCTTATAACGTAGTGTTAAAAAGCTGTGTTCATACATTTCACATTTTGTAAAAATCTCTATATTAATGAAATACTAAAATATATATGTAAAAAGACAGAAAATAATTGCGTTCTTGTGCTTTGCTTAAAAATATTATTAATCATCAGCATTATACCAAGATTAGATTTGTGACATTTGAGATTGGGGGGAGATTCACAAATTTTCCTTATTCTAAAATTATTCAGTATTCCTAAATTGAATCTTACGTGTTTATTGTAAAATTTCTTTTTTTTAAGAGAAATTGTTTAAAAAAATAAACCCGTTTTTCTCCAACAAATAATAGCTTCTATCTTTTCCCTGTTACATACTGTTTCCAAGTTTTCATTTTTTGTTCATTGTGTATAGATTTAATCTTAAAAAGAAAATATCATTGATGATTTTTATTATCAATGTATAATTATTATGTTTTGAATTCTCATAATTATTTTGTTGTTCAATGAATAAGTATAATAATTTTAATTTTAAAACCTTCTTTAAGATAAGCTTCTTAAAAATCGTAAATGAATAAAAACGATAGGATTTTTGAAATAGTTAAGAATATGTGAATTATGTGTCTATTACTAATAGAATTTTTTTTTATATGCCTGTCAAAATAATGATGTTTTCATATGAAGATTTCTGAATACTACTTATTCTAATTGTTTCTGATAAATGTTCGCCTGTATTAAATATTGTTAATTGGATATAACTTATTAAATAGCAAGAGCTATTCCCCTGATTGTGTTATATTTATTTAAAGAGGTATAAAAGTATAATACACTTTTTTTTAAAATCTTCCTATAGGAATTACACTACAAAGTTACAAAAATAAACGAATCTTAATTTTAATCCTTCATGGTTTAATCAGGAAAATGTGAAAGGTGATCCTTAGCCTCTCAGCAGTCTTTCTTGGTCAGTTCTGTAAGAACATGTTTTTATTTAGCTTGCATATCACCTACTTTACATTAAAAATAATTTCGATGTGATGTTTTGATAAATTCAAAAAAACTAGGCTTTCTTAATGATTACACTATAACGGCATTATGTTACGACAGTTGATTCATCCCTCCTTTTGGATAGGAAGATCTCTAAAAAATGCTTTCTTTCAAATAAAAGGGTCAAATGAAGTCTTACTTTTTGCAGTGCCTGGAGTCGGACAGAAGCTGGAGGATGCTGGCAGTTCTGTTGTAGGGAACGCACCAACATTTCTGGGAGCTGTGCCACACCGACAACTCGGTTCTGCAAAAAAATAATAATCCAGCCTCAATAGGTTATTTCTTGCGTTTGAAATTCAGTGCAAATTCAAACTTAAAATTTAAGGCCTATCATGATTAGAGGAATAAAAATAATAAAACAAATAGGGGTGAATCGTCTTTGTTATTTTAAGATTCCTTTTTTAAATAACATTTACACACACACCTACACATATAGAATTACTCATTACATATAGATACACATTATTCATTACACACACATAGACTTACTCATATTATTCATAACACAGAAGAGACACGCATATTATTCATTATTCACCAAAAATACAAAAAATACACATGACGTTAATTATACGCACATACATTGTCACATACACGACTCATTGTTCGTTACACATGTGGCACATTATTTAATACACGTGGACACACATTAAATTCTAATAAACAATTATTCTTTACATATATATATATATATATATAACTCATTGCTCACTACACTTACGGACACGTGACAGTTATAAGACACACAATAACATAAAAATGATCCAAAAGTTCAATAGAAACATTTTTTATCAAAAACTATTTATGTCTCGCATTAAAATATTAAATATATAATGTAATTGTGTCAGCCTATTATTCTTCTCTATAGCGCAGAGCTGGTATACAAATAGTTAGCAAGCTCTTGCCTTCGGTTAAACAGTCAGTGAGGTCGAATCCCATCTTGTACTTAGATGTTCAAAGTGATTGGAAATCCATTTTAAACTGTAGGTCCTAGTCTTACTAATCATCGTGTGTGAAAAGTGATCATTCAGTGAGAAACAAACCTAACAAATTTTTACTGTAGCAAATAAATGAACATTAATAAAACTTTCTTTTTAAAAGAAACAAATAATGTTATTTTTTTCTGTAAAGTTGTCAGTAATTTTCATTTATTTTACATCTTTCAGTAATCAATATTTTAACAAACAAGTTTTTGAGGTCATTTTTAAGTCTTGTATTGTATGATAGCCACCATATACTGCAGTATTAGAAGAAGTCACGACCCTCAGACAATCATGACTCCTTCTATACAGCATATGGTGTCTTTCATACAATGCAGTTGAATTTTAAAAAATTAATTAATTAAAAAAATAAATGAAAAACTGAACTTAACTAAACAATAAAAATAAAAGAAAACAAAATTTTAAACTATTTATTGTTAACTGACAATAAATTTTATTTCTAAAATATATTTTCAACCGTTGAAATTGTACTTTATCTTTTTCCGCCGAACTGAAACTAATATTATCAAATGAGAATGATTGAAAAATTTAGCTCGGCTTTCATATATATTCAGGGTAAAAATAAATTATTTATCATCCCACTAACATCCAGTCATTTTTTTAGAATTTATTTTTAAAAAAATTTACAATCATTCATTGCATAAAAGTGACTTCAAATTTCCTTAAATAATAGAAAAATATGTGTATAAAAGTTTCTTTCGTAGCTAAAAATCGTCAAAAAAAACCTATATTAATTTTATATTAATTTCATGCAAAAATTAAGGTATCAAAGGGGATTATCTGAATAAATTAATGCAATGACTTTTTAATAGAAAAAAAATTTTCCAGGCATTATTTTCATATTATTTTTTAAATAATCTTCATCTTATAAGAACCGGAAAATTTATTGCAAATATCAGATCTATTTACAGTTACCTACCCACACTAATAGCTTCTTTTGAATTCTTCTTTAATTTATCTTGCGTAGGTGTTATTTTCATAATTTAAAAACGAGAATCATCATTGAATTTTTTATAAGTATACAATATTAAGAAAAAAATTATTCATAAAACGACGCCTCCGTTTTTTATCGTCATTGCTTAAATAAAATATCATGCTTAGTATCAACAGATAATTCAGTTGTATTATTTAATTTAAATTTTATAAGTAATTATTAATTAAAAATAAGATATTTTTTGACATGTATATTTACACTGCTTAGTAATCTTCATAAATCTTCAAATGCTTATAAGATTAAGATTATTTATGCAATATGTTATTTTTTTATTTGGATATTTTTGAAAAACGGCTACTTAAGTGGTAAAAGTTATTAGATGAAGACACCAATTTTTAAATTTCGTCTTGTGAATGATAAATCCGTTATGAAAACTTTTATTTATATGATTTCGTTATTCAGACAAAAATTTAAAAATCAATTGTCTATGCAACATTTATCCTGCTTCTCGATACTGATAATATCCAACAGGAAATTTGTAACATCTGGTACTATAATTCATTTTGTGTTTTAAACGTAAAATATCATTTCACCGCCATGGTAATGCTAAAATCCATTTTCAATAAGCTCAACTCGCTTAACAGTAATTTTCATTGCTGTAGTTCGGTGTTAATAAGTTCAATACTTGACCTCGCCAAAGGTTTTCATACTGAGAGTCTATGCACATTATGAGTTTCATGGGATCAAAAGTTCCTCTACTGCAGTAAATGTGTTCTCGTAAAGGAGCTGGAATTCCAGGTGTTGACTTCAGAAGTTGTGGTGGCCTGGTTGGGTAGAAGGTCAATTCCTTTATCGGAAAGTAGCGAGTTCAAATCCCGACTTCATTGAGGTGCTTTGTAAGTGGCTGCGACACATTAGATAAGTTGTGTTTATACTATCTTCCTATTGGAATGGGGTAAGAAAAGATGCAACTTAGGGGGTGGCAGGTCAAGCATAGGGTGTGTGGTCGTCTGCTTAGATCTTCTTCTAAATTTCCAAGAAATTCTACCTAACATCTAACTCCCAACTTTTGGCTGAATACAGGCAAGTAAGCAGGTACTCACAAGTGTCGATTTCGTCAATTGAGTGCTTCATAAGTATTAGGCAGTTGGCTAGTTTATGGAATGAACAGCCAAACATTTTAATAACAAAACAATGAATTTTAAGTCGCTTTGAGAGGCACTAAATTATCTTAAATGTTCAATACGTATTTATAATGTTTAAATTGTTTCGTAAAAAAATTGCTTTAAAGTTTAACATCTTCTCCTACACTATTGTGCATTCAAAGCCACTTAGGACTGGGTGATCTTCTACTTCATTTTTACACAGCCATCCCTCATAATGTGGCCTTCAAAAACAAAACCTGTGATTACGTGCTTTTGCTTGTCTTGAACAGTATCTTCAACGCCATCTTCTTTATTGAAATTGTCCTCAATAACTTTGACTTTGATTTCAAACAGTGAATTTTGGTGTTAGAGATTTTGTTACATTTTTATGCTAATGTTTTATTAAGAATTATTAAACGTAACTAACGCTAAATTTCTTTTCATGTAAAAGATTGTAAATGTAAAAGATTGTAATTTTTCTTAAGGAACTTTTACTAGTTATGCGAATTTAATGAAAGTTAATTTGGTTTACAATAACTACTAACTTTTTAAAATTAAAATCACAAACAAAGTGCATACAATCATTCATATTTGTTTTTTGGACTGTTGATGAAGACCACTTAAAAGAAACCACGAAAAATGTTCAGAAATTCCACAAATACTAACAATAAATAATTACTTCATAAACTATTAAAGAAAATATTTTTCATCTGGAGGTAAAACATGTTATGAGAAAGGATACTTTACAAAATTCTTCAAAAACTTACTAAATAGTGCAAAATTACTTTCAAATGAAGTAAACATTGAAATTATGCAAACCACATTTAAGGACCATTAGAGTTTCATTTTATTCACGGATAAATTTTCAAAATGCACGTAATTATCTAAATAGAAAAATATCAATTTTACTCTTCTAATAATATCCTTTACTTTAAAATGAATCATTTACCACATGAGTTGGGAGAAGTTACTATTAACACGAAGTATAAACAGTTACATATTCGAATGAAAATGATTTGATGTGCATTACTAAAAGACATTGGATAAAAAATGGATTTATTGCTCTAAAAGCAAATAGAATCTTAGAAAGTACATTTACAAACTAATGCATCACAATGATGTTAAAATGCTATACTCTTAAAATTTTTAAGCCACCTAAAAAATTCGCAATAAAATTGCACACATGGGACTGTGCAGAAATAAGTGTCATGGTGAATCGATGCAATGTGTTCATCTTTGTATATGGCAGGAATTGTAAGATTTAATGGTTGAAAATCATTGATTTTGAGACTGATGACTTTAAAGGAAATAAAGCTCACGGTTACAGTGACAGAATTTCAAAACTTTTCAAAAGGCAACTTATTTTTTTCTTAGCAAGAACTAATCAACATTTTAAAAAATTACAAATGACATTGAAATGATTCATTCACGACCAAACATTTCTGACTAAATACATTTACTGAGAAATTGCGTTATAAATGACAGTACAGAGAAGAGTACTTTTGACACGTTTTGTACTGTTTATAAGGTTAGCAGTAGATGCGTCAATGACTGTATTCCAAGCGTAAAAAGCATTGTTTTGAAAAATATTTAAAAAGCAGTAGGAAAAATGTACTTCAGTTAGAAGATAGAATATATTAACAAGGGAACAAAATGCTCCAAAACCTGCGCGTTTACTGGTTTCAAAAAACATTTTTAATGTAGCACCAGAGAATTTACAAAGCAAAAGTGAGCATGTGGTGAAACATCGCACACAGATTAATTCAGCACTTCTTCAAAGAGGTATACCTCGGGCGAGAAATTCTACTCCGTCATAAGAGTTCTGTACAAATCAATATTGCAGAATTAAGATATTCTTGTATTTCAGCAACGAAGTGGTATTAGTGGTATTACAAATATGAAAAATGATATTTTTCACACATTAATGTGTTTGACCATTGCTCCACTTTGGTTGAAACCGCGGTTCCCTGGTTAGTTAGGACGCCGTTCTAACTATCAAAAGATAGTAAGTTTGAACACCGATTTAACCAAATATCCGTTCTGTTCACTAAAGTTCTTATAATGTTGCTTATAATGTGCATTAAATAGGTCATGGTAGCAATATCTTTCAAGTAGAAAATCTCTCTCGGTATCAGGTCAAGTATTGAGGTGTCTTTCGCTTGATCTTTGGTTCTAAATTACGAAGACTCCTCCTTAGAAACATCCATGTGCTTAGTAGAACCCAACTGTAGACTAAGACAGGGAAATATGCTGGAACTTATTCACTCACAACACTTTGTCAGCTAATAAAACTTTAAAATTTCATGGCCAAAGCAATATTTTATCTCATTTCTATGGATTTCTGATTCTGAGAATACAGAAAATCTTAAATGTAAATTTAAAATATACTTAACAACATAGAGTTAAGTTAAACTCGTTAAGAGTTTCTGCTTAAGATATTTCCAAAACTGCATTAGAAACGAAGAAAAGGATAAAACGTGACATTATGAATTTTTCTGAATTTCCATTTAGCATTGCTGACTAATCATTTTAATTGCTGATTGATTGTTTCTGAAATAAAATTCTTTTGCACCTGTGACAGTTGACAAGATACAAACTCGTTATATATATATATATATATATATATATATATATACACTTCCAATAAAAATAATTTTCATCCCACGTAATTATTCCAATACTTGTGGTTTCTTAAGAAGTGCAAAGAAAAAGACGAGTGTTGTCGACTAAGATTCTTTCACTAACGTCCGAAACTGTAAGATTTGCATTATTTAAAAATCTTCCCAGTCTCCAGGACACATTTATGATACTTATGAAGTACTTCCTTGTTAAAATGAATCAACAATATGGGTAACACATGATATGATAATTAAATTTAAATTATAAAATTATTCTTTCATTTATATTAAATAATATAATAATCTCTTAATATTAAATATTAATAAATTAATTAATTATGAAACAATAATAAAACATAAATTCAATTTTAAAATGCGTAGTAGAAGTGGTGCTCATATCAATTTGTGATTATTGCAAGTAATTACTTATTACATAAATATTGAAAATGGGTTGCACTTTATTATTTTATTCTTCTATTAAATGCATTTATTTAATTAAAAATATAATAAGATATGATTGCCAAATACAAGTTTCTTTCATTGGTACGATTTTACATCGATTCGGCTCGCGTTATATAATATAGTAAGTAAATAAAAGTGTAACCCCTTACATAATAAATTAAATAAATATATTTGATAAGAATTATGCAATTGAATGAATTATTTAGATTCCTTACAGAGGCAATACGCAAACTGTTTTTACCTGAAATAAATGATAATTTACCCGAGCAACACCCGTCAACATTATTCATAATTAAATTTTAATTTATTATTTCCGTATCATAAATTGTTAATATAATATATTTGTTCTTTCTAATGGAAAAAGACTTTGTTATATAATTTAATGCAGATTTACAGACAGTAAAGTATATTGTTATACAATTAGATATACATATTGTATAATAAAAGCAAAGAAAAATGAATACCAAATAAAAGTTTTGTAACAATTTATATATATATATATATATATATATATATATATATATATGTCTGTGTGTGTGTGTGTTTATATGCATATTTTTACTGTTAATAATTAACTCTGCCTATTTCATGATATTTATTGACTATATAATAACTTCTTTACTTATGTATGAAATCTAAAATTATTTGTTTCCTTTTATAATTTGTCTTAATAAATTATATATTTATAAATTATTAAGACAAATTATAACAATTTGTCTCAATAAATTACATATAATTTACTAAGACAAATTATTTAACTATAATAAACGTTTGAATACATGTACTACATATTATATATTCAAACATTAAAAAAAAAACTGTATTAAAATTATTCACCAGCAAATAATAATATTCATCACTAGATTTCT
>JAPDSC010119278.1:653242-666510 GCA_026290005.1 Latrodectus geometricus
ATTAGAGTCAAAAATAAAATGGAGTTGTTTATTTAAAAATGGAAAATAATATAAATTATTTTTTTATTTATTTATCTCGTTTTAACAAGAGAAGTATCATTTTTCTAAAAGCGAAAGCAATTATTTTTAAATGTAACTGCCGAAGGAATTTCAAATGACTTTGTTTTTGTTATAAAAGTAACTGAATTACTTTTCAAACAAATATCAAATATCATGTATTGTTTTGTTTTTCATTGAACTTCCAATAAGTATATTTTATGTGATATTCGATAAGAAAATTTGATCTGTATTAAATGAAAAATAATGAAAAACAGGTTTGAAAGAAAATGATCACCATTCCAATCAATTTTTTAAAACCTTTTAAGAAATATAAATAATTTTTCTTTAGCAATATAAATATTTCACCCAAAAAATTGTAAAATTAATCTTTGGAATTCAGTAAGCTAGCACTTATCTATCGTATAATGTGACGGATATTTTGTAAAACGTTAGGAAGTAGCTAGTTATTTTTTCAGAAAAATTTAATTGTTGAATTTTATGAAGACTTCATGTGTAAAATGCTCCTTTAATATAAAAAAAATATTTTCTTATAGAACCTTTAAAAATATTTCAAACTAAAAATAGTAAAAATTTTAATTTAAATGTTTATTATTTTAGTTTGATGTTTATTATTGTACTTTGTTATAAGTAAAATATTATATAATATAATATAATTTATTTGAGGGAACTAAAATTATCATTGTAAGAAGATATGACATATGATTTAACAATTGATCTTAAAGTACAACATTAACACATAAAGCATAGTTTTCGTTAAATAACTTAACCTTTTGTTACAAGTTAACATAACTCTAATTTTTTTTCTTTTATATTATTATTTTCATTATAGCTTAAAATATATATATATAAAGGAAGATATGACGTACGAGAAAAAATAGATCAAAGAGATTTAAACTTTTTAATATAAAATTAAAAAATTCATGGGAATAATATTAAATGCAAGAAATTTCATTGTAAAATATTCTTTTTTTGTTTCTAATGGCGTGTACCCTTGAGCAAATATAGTACATTAGCCGCAACAAGGCCGGAAACTGCTACTCATTTTGTCGTTACCCGGTGGGCACCTGTGAACGAAGTCACGGAGGTACGAGTAGCATCGGCCACGCCACACCACCACGAACCCGTTTATAGGGTGGGCCACATTCATCCATCGTCTGAGGAAAGGACAAGAAACACAGAGAGAGAAAGTACATCCATGCCCGAGCCGGGATTTGAACCCAGGTCCTCACCATCCGTAATCAGTTACGCTAACCACTAGACAGGTTGGGCGGCTCATTGTAAAATATCTGATCATTTATTTCATTTAAAAATATCTTTATTTACGTGGTCATTTTAAATACTATAAAAACTCATTTTTTTATAAAAATGTAAAAAATTCGACTTTTTTAAGAATAAAGTTTTTAAAGAAGGACGCAGTGGTCTGATTAGACAAGGTATTATTCGCGTCATCGAAAGATAGTAAGTTCGAATCCCAACGAAAGATTCTAAGTGTTCATTAATGGTGGCTGAGTCATTGCAAAATGCATTGCGGTCACAATGTCCTCTTAGTGTAATGATATCTTTGGGATTGGCAGACCAAATCTGATGTTTTCTATTTGCTTCCTGTTTCTAATTTCCAAGAACCCACTTTCGATGCAGTGATGGCACAACCACTGAATGCCCTACTGTACGAATGTGCCATCACTTCTTTTCCTTGAAGTACTGAAAGGTGAAAATCGCAGTAACAAATCCTTGGAAACAAAAACAGCATATTTTCAAAGAATTGTTATTATTTGATGGTAGAAGTTTACATAAAATTCCTTTATTAGAAGTGATGTAATTGTAAATGTAGTTTTCAGATTTTGATCTATTATAAATTTATTTTGATAACATAGAATGTTTAAGTTTTGATAATTCATTTCTCAATATTTTTAAGGAGAATTATGATTTGTGTCTTCTAAAATTATTAACCTGTCAATCAATTGACGAATATAATGTGATGACTGATTTACTCAAAACAATTTAATGCGTGAAGAATCATTTTAAATTATTTAGGAAGCAAACACTTATTGGTGAGTAACAAATTCAAAACTATGAAAAATATTTATTATTTCTATCTTAAAAACATTGTATTTATAGATTAAAAGACCATAACCAAGTATAACATATTATCCCTCAGTCTTATTTTTTAAGCAAACTAAATTTATCAACATTTTTGCTCCAAGAAAATAACACTTCAATATCACGAAAGTTTTCTTTTATAGTTTATCATGTAGGAAAAAGAAAAAAAGAATAAAGAATGTTTAAGATGTTGGAAGCTATAAAATCAAGCATCCCACATTTTAAAACAAAAACATTAATTTCTTCGGTATCACGAAAAAAGCTACTTACTTTACATAATAAAAAGATAATCTGCTCCTTTTTGTTTTTCAAATTGTGAAAAAAAAAGTTTAAAGGAAACAAGTCAAGTGCTATTTTTGAAAAAAGATTAACATTGGAACGTTTTTCTTGGCCGGCTCCCCTTTTGCAAAAAAGGCCTTCGGCCTATATAAACACTAGATATGTATATATTTATTTTCTGAAGTATTCGGGTATAAATTGACTTCTTGCAGTCTTTTTTTTCCCGCTCTTCTTAGGGAACATGAAGGGTATTCTCCGGCGGAAAAATATTGTCTAGAGAAAATAAGAGCGAAGAAGAAGAGATTGCGGTTCTTTTAATATAAATATTTAACTTTTGATCGACTTGGCTTCCTCCTTTATATTAAATTCAGTTTATTAAAGTGATTTTTTTTAAATTTGTTTTATCCATTTATCAAGGTGAAATAAGTTAGACAATAAATTTCTAATTCCATTATTCATAGAATTTATTCACAAGAAGAAAATCTTATTTTCATGTCCTGATACTTTCGTATAAAATATGTGTGATCTAGTTAGTGTTAAAAGTTTATTGGTTAAACTAATTAAAAACTTATTGGGTTTTTTATAGAGTACGTAACGAAAATTGTATAATATATAGTCTGATGCACCCACATTCAAATAAAGATACATTTTTTATATCTAGTTTTTTTCTCTCAGATCGTTTTCTCAAGTCACAGTATATTTTGTGGACAAGAGCAAAATCTATCTCATTGCCATTGAGACAGATTAAAGATAATGATGATCTCGTTACCATTACCCCGATTTAAAAGTGGAAAAAATTAGAAAACATTTTGAAAGATATCTGGCTGCACATAGCGGTCAACCTCATCTCTGTAAGCTGTAAGGGAAATCAAGATGCAGAGTAATATCTGGCTCCATTTTAGAGCTCGCAAAGTTAATTTCTATGTGTAATGGCCATATTTTCGTATAGCAATGGAAGAAACCTGAAAAGCTTCAAGCAACCACATGGTTAGCCAGTGGTGAGATAGCCACTTCTAAGTATAAGAATATGAGTTCAATCCTAGTAACAGTTAATCAATGAGCGATAGATGCTGATTTCTGTTTTCTACATTCACGCCTATCATGGTTGGTGTTTGCAGTTTTTCTGTGTTTTCTCATTCGAGACTCGTAAATATGGCCTTTTATCTGTAAAATGTTTCCCCAGAAAAATTTTTGTAGTGGACATTACAAAGCTTTACAATGGCTTTTGTCCACTACACAAACGGTATCAAAAATACCGAGCTTTAAGGCTTCTTTTGGCAAAGTGGTAAGACTGCTCTCCTCATAGCAAAATGTTTCGAGTTTGATTCACACTTTCGTTTATTATGGAAAGTATCTTCCAGATATAATGTCTTTGGAATGGGTGATTAAGAATTTTCCTGGTATCTTCCTTTGGGACGTGTGCATAAAGTTGTCTACCCATAAAAAATCATTCCAGAAGGCAAGTATACGTACATTAAATGATTAACAACAACTATACACCTTTACGCATTGTACAATGTAGAGAGAAAACCTCTCAACCCCGAGAGGTGAGTGCAGACCCTCTCTTCTGTTGTTTTGCAATTGCTAGTTAGCATTGGCTCGGTTTGCTTGACACTCAACGGTCATTTTTTAACAAGAGGAATAATTGAGTTGAGACTGGATTTAATATAGGGCTTAATGTAGCTTATGAAACAATACAAACATCCAGAGTGGGAATTGTACCCACGAAATTTTAAAGTGAACCTTGTAATAGAAACTTCCTTGGAAAGCACTCTGATATGTTATTTATACAGAGTTTTATTCTCAATTCAGTCTCTGAAATACGAAAAATTATCTTGGGTATTCTTAAACAAATTTTGAAATTTATTTATAATGTTGCATTTTGGCCATCTCAGGCATATCCTGCATAAATGCCGATTGATTAAGTGCATAAGCTACGAGCAAAAAAACATAAATAAGCAACAATTTAATGATAAATTATTTTTCGTGTAATAAAGTTTTTCCTAGCATTATCTTTATGAGTCATTTTCCATTTCATCTGCTTTAATTGCCATATATTTGAAAATTCAAGAAAATACTCAGCCGCCCATCCTGTCTAGTGGTCAGCATAATTGATTGCGATTAGGGAGGTTTTTTGATCGAATCCCGGTTCAGGTATGGAAGCACTTTCTCTTTCTCCTGTCATTGCCCTTTCCTTGTATGAAGGAAGTATGAATGGTTGCCTGTTCTATAAACGAGTACCTATAGCATGAGTGTACTGAAGAAGTCGGACTCCACACCAAATTATGGTTCAGTATGAAAAACCCTAGAAAATATCATGAAATAATTAGGAAATTCATATTTTGTTCTAGTTTCTATTTAATTTTTTATCATTGGGAAGTATTTTAATATACACTTGGTAGACCAAATTATGAATCGCAAAGGAGGAAACCAGGAAACCTGTAAAATATTGAACTTTACAGAACATCGTGTAGGAAGTAGAAACTCGACAATGGTACCTAGATACTCAGCTGAAGGATTGAACCTGGGACCTAATACTGCAGAAATGGCTGTTTTACCACAACACCACGGTGATCCCTTCGTTTTCGATAAATCAGCATTTTGTGAGTATCCCCCTTTTCGAACCAATAACTGTTTTCCTGTTCTTAAAAATACCTTGTTTCTTAATAAATAAACGTGTTGCATCACTAAAAAGAAAACTCTAATAAGAGTTAACAGATCACCCCCAAGTAATTGTTCCCTTGTTGCGGCAAACAGCCTTAACTATTCCGTGGAATGCGAAGCATAAAAGGCAGACGAAAAACAAGAATTGTGCTAGGGTCGTCGGAAAAAGATCGTTTTCGAGCAATCAGCCGGTGCGGTGCACGGCGAGTAACTGCTCGGTTCCTGATTCGATTTATGACATTCTATAAAAGGGCTCGTCAGCATAAATTCCGTCTGACTTCAGCACGCGAGCGATTAATCGATTCGTGAAGTAAAAGCATCGATGTCGAGTCCCCTCTTCTTGAAGAGGGAAAACTTGTCAGCAAGTCGGTGCTTGTAATACTCTTTGAAATAAATGCCGATTTATCTGTCCCACAATTCCATTCGGTTTAGAAATTCAATTTTGCATCTCTGAAAAGAGAGCTATTTTGCGAGCTGTAAAATTTGCCTCTGTTCAAAACAATTGAAATAAAAGACATTATAGCTGCTTATCAAGAGTGATTATGAAAAGGATTATTGATTGCAGATGTTTGTGAAAAGGATTTTAAATTTTTCTCTAATTTATTAAGTTAAATTAATGTATGAACAACTTATTCTAGAGCATTCTACTTGAAAATACAAGAAAGAATGAATCGAAAAATCTTTTCATATTTCCTTTTTAGGTATGACTTTTATGAAATTAATTGATTTGCAACTAACTACTGAACAAAAAATATAAAAATAATTATTTACAAAGAATTGTACTGGGAATGTATACGCTGCTCCTTTTTTTTTTTTTTTTTTTTACACTTAATATTTTAATTTCAGTATGCAACACCACTTTATGGTAAGATTTGTAATTGATTTTTAACTTCTCTATGAAATTTGATGGTTTCACAAGCCATTATGAGACTAACTGAAATGCTTTAATACTTCTTGTCTATGAATTTTACTTCGCAATACTTTAAGTTCAACTGAACTCCACTAGTGTGGCGAGGAGGCACCAACTCAGATACCGATCGTTCTTATTGGTCTACTTTAAAATTACGTTGATTGGCTTATCTATTTCACAGATTGTTTAAAGTGAAAAGAAGCAAAATATAACAAATTGTGATTTTTTTACATTTCGTCTTCGAAAAAATTATGCCAAAACGTGGAAAATTGAATTGTGTAGATATTACAGCGTTGTGTAGTGAATAGTCTAATATCTAAAACAGTGATGAGACTTGATTATAACACACTCCTAACCAAAAGGACATTTTTTAGATGCTCAATTGAGAAAGAATAAATACTTCCAAGTCTATATCTTAGACTTGGAATTATTTGTTGATAAGTCTATATTTAGATATATTCAAGTCTAAAACTAGAGAGCAAAAGCAAAACCTGAAACTATCCTCTCATATATCGGATCAAGGGTATCACTGATTCTTAATTTTGGATTAAATCGCAGAATTTCTAACTAATTGAAACGCTATTTCGCACTTTTTTTCAAGCAAACACTAATAGGAGATTTCTTATATATAAAATTTCAAGAAATTGTCCAGTTTTCATTCTTATAAGTTAATAAAGAAAACATTAGTATGAGTTGTAACAGAGTTCAAAAGTATTCTCATATTTTACGTGTGGATTAAAATCCCTGTAAGTCAAATAAGCTTAAGAGAAATATAACCATTTCTATCAGATTTCTAACAGGTAGATAAGACACATATCGAGGTTCTTGTGCAATGTAATTCTTGCAGGCTTTTCTTTTTAATCGTTTAACTTCGGCTAATAGTTTGTTTACATTTTGTCGCACAAAAGATTTAACCTTTTTAAGAGATAAACTGTACACACATTGAAAAATTGAGAACACATTCTAATGTTAGACATTGTAAACATATATTACTATGACAACTGACTCTTAAAATGATTTGCTAGGGTTTTGCTTAATATACTTTTTCTGAAACCTAGCTTTACAGCTGATTATAATTTAGGGGTATATTTATATTGACATACTAAAATTATATCCCCTATCTATGGAAACTTCCTGAAGGTAATTCTTTATAATGAAATTAAAACTATGTATGTTTGTCAAAAATCCTAAATTTGAAATTTGTATAAAAACCCTAATGTTCATTATAACAAAATTGAATCCAGATTTTCAGAATGATGTTCATAAATTTGCTTCTAAATATTGTGAAGAAGTGGAGAACAAATTTTGCATTTTTCATATCTCTCAAATTTTTATCTTTGCTGTGAAACTTTTTACAACATGCTGTCAATGAAAATACAAAGAAAATCACCATTTATTTACGCCAAATGATTAAATACCCAAAAATAAAATTCAATTATTTTTGCTAAATTATTAATTATTTTGGCTGTCAAAATATTTCCTTCAAAAATCACCCCTTGGTTTACATGTTCTGCCTTGTTTTTCAGATTGGTATGTTAACAACTCGATGTCAGCTATTAGTATACAGTAGAAAATGGCAGGGTGGTCGGATGGTTGAAGCGTTTTTCTCGTTACCGGAAAGTAGCGAATCACTGCTTAACCGAAGATCGGATGTCTTCACTAAAATCGGCAAGGGTACATTAAGTAAGTTGCGGTAGCAATATCTTCCAAATGAAATGATACCTTTGGGGAAGGCAGATCAAGTAATGCGGCATCTTCTTACTTGACTTGCTTGGGCCCTGCTTCTAAATTATGAAGACTCCCCGCCGGCTGCTTCCACCTAAATGGTACAGACTACTGTAAGTGAAAGGAAGTATGGTGGTGCAACACCATCTGTCAACCGGAATGAATTCTTAGAGGAAAATTGGCGATTTGATATTATGAAGGAATTTTATTATCAGAGTTTAAGTTAGAATCAAAATATGTTGGCTTGAACGATATTACTTATAATCCTGTTTAAGATTTGGCTTGGAGTTTATTATCGAAACTGCATGCGAGATTATTATTAGTCACGCATTATGTAATTTTAAAGTCGATGTTTATCAAAAAATACTCTTCAAAACATTTGACTTACACTCCCAAAAAAATTCTTAATTTCGAGTTTAAAAATGAGGGATTTGATGACTTCTGTTGATTTTAATCAGAGCGACAGAAAAAGAAGCTGACACAAAGACTTTCTCAAGTGCATTTGTTCGAATCATGACGTCCTCGCTTAGGATATTGAAATTTATAACCAGTCAAGAGAAGAAGGCGTTTCTTTCTTTTAAATTCCAAGTAATTTATTCTGGTTCACTCGCGTCCATAATTAGCTGAATTTTAATCTTAATCATTGTGCGTTCTTTTGCATAAAATTTTCTTTCTTCACTTGGAAAAAGCGCAGCCCGCATGTGTTCTCAAATTTGAAAATATTCTCCCCAAATTATGAAATTTTCGCTTGAATTGTTTTAAATGCAGTACCTGAATATATTAAATCGAAAAATCCACCTGGAGACTTAGAGAAAAAAAAAGGCATTACCGCGAGTGTAGTGGGAAATACATCAAAAATATCTCAAAAACTTATTTCACGGAATAAGTGAAATTAGAAGCTCCTTCTCTGATTTAGAGAAAGAACTGAAACACAAAGCAAATAGGGAAAATTTTCCTTTTTCTTCTTCCACGAGGGCCTTTCACTAAATAACTTGGCGTAACCGTAGGAATTCACCTCAAGTCGCTTATGGATATGTATCTCTACAATTTTTCCCTTCACGCCGAAATGGTTTTCAATTTTCTACTCGACTTGATAAGTTTTCCTTTTCTAACTTTTTTTCCCCTCTAATTCGGAAACACGCCAGGAATTCGAGCTTTTCTTCTCTGCATCTGCGAGTTATTGATTGAGGGAAATTCACTTCTCCCCGAAAAATCCCTAAGTTTTACAAGAGTTTCCCGAGGAAAAAGAGTGGGACGTAATGGAAAGGAATTATGATGTCTTCTTTCATAACCTTGGCTTAATTGGTTTTCTTCGCCAAATTGGCAGGATGGCTTGATAAAGATTCCGAAAATGCCTCCTGACACTGCAGCAACTCGGAGATAAAATAACTCAGATGTGAGCCCTCTAACCAAGAAGACAAGAGTTTTTAGAAATAGGGAGAGAGAGGGGGGGGGAAGAAGGTTTTAATTTTCGCGCGAGATTAAATTTTATTTTTAAGCACTTTTCCAGACTGTTTTCGAAAACTTTTGTTACAAGTTTAAAAGAGTGCATCTCTTCGCCAAGAGATTAAAAGAAATTCTGTAAGTTACGCGCAAGTAGAATTTGCTCCGCTAAGCATGCGATATTCGCTGAAATAACTATTTCAACAATAGCTATGCAAGGTTTTTTTTTCTTTCAAAATAATAAATCACGGATTTTAATTTATTTACCACACTTTTTTAATTTTCTCAGTTTTATTAAATAAACTAGCATTTTTTAACAATTAATTTCGAATAGAAATGGTTAATTTTAACTATTAGAACATATAATACGCTTAACTATTAATATCAACAAAGAATGTCACTCATAAAATTAAAAATTCATTAGCCTTTTTTATTCTGGATGTTAATTTAACTTTTAACTTAATTAAAAATTAATATTAAATTAAAAGCTTGTTACATATTATACACTTTTTTAAGTTTAGTAGATATAAATTACCAGTGAAAGAAAGGAATTAACTAAATAATTTTTATCATCAATTGATATATCACTTCAAATGAAATTATAAGTGTTAGTTAAAAATAGTGGGAAAATGTTACTAAATAAAATATTATTTGTCCTAAAAATTTTTGTCACGCATTGATGTGAAAATAAGTAAAGGAAAGAAAGGAATCTAATATCAGGATATGTCTCTCATTAAATTGAAATATCGACTTTCATTTTTTAAATTTCGTTAGAGTTTGTTTAAAGCAGAATGTTAATGTTGATTTGAATTGACTATAAAGTTGTTCATTTAGAGATTGACCTAAGACCCAATAATTAAATATAAAGTCACATAAAATGCCTCAGAATATTGTGGAACGTATTCACACGTTGCCAGAGAGAAAAATCTGAAAATTTTCTAACACTCTCCGCAACAGATGTAAATTCAGAAGGGAGAAGCGCATTATCAATCTTCCATTGTTTAACGGGGGCTGGGATCGAATCCGGGGTCTTATGCTACGTAGATCGATGTCCTATCACTAGGCCATCAATCTAGAATTTTGATCGCTTATAAAAACAAAGCAAAATATTTTTTTTTAAATTGTCATCTGTGGTACCACTGAGAGAGTAAAAAAATATCAATAGGGGTGACATAAAATCTAATCCTATTTCTTATATTACTAAATATTTTTTTTTTCAAAAAATAAAGATATTTACCAATTTCTTTTCATTTTTTCAAAAAATACAGATATACGTTTTGTTATTTAAATTTATGGCGGTAAAATAGTTTTCTATATAGTGTTATCCAAGCAATACAAGCATAAAACATTGGGTACTGCTAAATATGGATAAAACAATCAACTTTGTAATGTTTTGAAAAATTTATTTATACTTCACTGTTATTACATTTTCTTGTTCCACAAATGAAGCTCAAAATTTTGAAAATTATTTCCTCTTTTTTTTCTAAATTTTTGAATCTATAAGGATAATAACATAAAAATTAAATATTATTCAACTAAATCCAGTGAAAATAATATCACTAATTATTAAAAAGGGAAAGGAGAAAATCATTTACTTTGGTAATGTGAAAGCTTAGTTGATAACTGGAGTTTCATGAGTTTGACTCTGATCTCGGAGGAGTTTCGAAGTGAGGTGATTTTTGTTATTTGTGTAGAAATGGGTGTACATTTCTACAAAAGTTTAAAAAAATCAGCGGAAAAATTTTTGGAAATCCTATTTTTCATTGGTGTGTTGATGAGAGCGACTAACATTTGCTAAACTTTTTCTATACATTGAATATTCCGTACACTTCTTAATATCAAAAGATACAGATATTTCTCCATTTAAAGTATTTTCTCGTAATTAATTTCCCTTTTAATTTTATTTTTGTGATCTATGTAGACAATATTTAATGGCTAATGAATATTTCATTTAATCTTCTTCATCAATGATGGATTGCATCTACTTAAGTAGGAATAAAATTCTAGGAAAGGAATTAAGAAAGACTTGCGATGTTTACCTATATTTATGAGTAAACTCTTCGGGTTACTTTCTCAATAAAATCAAATATTCCATATTTGTTTATCGCTTTTATATGATTTTTCAATAATGAGACAAATCTGACAGGGAGTGATTTAACGTATTAGTCTGAGGAAAAATAAATTTAACGTGAACTTTAAAGCTTCATTTATACATGTTTTTGATTAGCTTCGCACAAATGATTTCAAACTATTTATTGCCCAACTTTTAACTTCTAGACAGCTCACATGCTGATGAACTGCAGACATTTTTGTGAGTATTTTCGAAGTGCAAGGAACATCTTTAGCAGGAAATATACCATGGAATCGATGACACCAACATTGCTCGTCATTGGCTATTACAGTATAAGAACCATAAATACCATTCTCGATTTTCGACTGTCTGATTGTATTTATTGTATTGCAGTACATTCACAGTTTTTCTTGAATTTGACTTGTATTTCAAGAAAAACTGTGAATGTACTGCATTTTCTCTTTGTTGACTGGGAGGGAATACGTAAGCTTGTTTGAAATATATTATGGACTATTTGTGTATTTCAATTTTTTCAAGGAGAAAATCTTAACATAATGAAAGAAATGTATACAAAAAATGTAGGCTTTTTAGTCAAATTTTATTATTTGAAAAGCAAAGAAAAAATTTCCCTTTCCTTTTAGACTAGTAAACTACCAAACATAGTAAAAGCTGAAATATATACATGCTGTGAAGTATCAGATATGAACAATGTGCATATAAAATGTATGTGAGAGTCAAAACACTTTTATAAAAGGAAATAGGAATAGGTGAAATAAAAAATGTGTATAATCTCTGAAATATAAGAAGAGAAATATAAATGTGCATAAACTGTTATAAATAAAACATAGCCTTTTGCTGATCTTATTTGAACTATAAGAAATCTATAACGTGCGAAGTACCAGAATATGAAGTTACAAAGAGAAAATCTACAGAAAAATAGTATATTTTGTCAAACCATTCTAATTATGTTTTAATTTAAATTTTTTAAATATTACTTTATATTTTATTGAAAATATAAAAATTAAAAGTAAATGAAGAAGAACTATCCATTTTTCAATATTATTTGTTATAAATAGCTATTGTGTACATATTTTATTTAATAATTTATTTTAACTTTGTTGAAATATCTAATTATTAGTTTTTCATTCGCTTCACCTGAAACAGTACAAAAGCAAAAATGAGTTCTTTATATTTTTGAGACAAGTTTTAGATGATAAATTATTTGTTTATTGTTTCACTTTGACTCGTTTTCCGATCACTTACCCAAATGTTTTCCAAACCATTTTTATAACTAGTTATTTAGAGGATATGAAAAAAATACATACATACCAAATTTTAAAAAACCTATATATATATATATATAAACCTGTTTTTATAATACAAGAAATGGTGCACACACGTTTTTCAATTTCTTACTTAAAAGTTACATTTAAGATCTTTGTTATAAAATAATTATGCATAATCCATGTACATTTATTTCTTCAAGAAAATGAGAAATACAATAACATAATTGTTATAAAAGATAATAATTATATAGAACCCTATGTATTTTAGCTATGAAAAGCACAATAATATAATCATTATAAAAATAATAAATGTTTAACTTTGAGTTTTCTTAAATTCCGTAGTACGTAGTTTTTCAAAATGAAGAATACCCTTAAAAAATAAATAATGGCACATTGTGCTATTTGTGTTCTAGATGTCAAAACAGGTTGATTTTATAACTATATATAATTTTTAAATATTTGACTTCTCTTTTGGGGTCTATTAATAACACCAATACATTACTTAAGCAGGTTTACTTATCAATTTTAATCATATCTTTTAATATAAAGTGTAATTTTGTTTTTTAAATAAAGGGAAGCAATATATGCTAATAAATATTTACATTTAAGTAAAATGATTTTAACAATTTTCCTTAAAATCTAAATTGAATGTTAAAGGTTATTTAATTTTTTAATTGATATATAATAGTGAGAATTAAATTATGAATAGTTTTATTGTAATATATATATA
>JAPDSC010119278.1:676510-741959 GCA_026290005.1 Latrodectus geometricus
CAGTATTGCTCGAATTGGCAATAGACAAAATAGATCTATGAATTTTCCTTGTCTTACTTTTTCGGATGCTCGAAGAAAAATGTTAATATCTACTCATTCGAAAAACTCCTCACCAACCGACCGATAATTTCCAATTATAAGAATTCCGCGTCGGCATGCTCCTGTCGAATAATCTGTCCATGCCGCCGTAACATGCGGAACTTGAATTAACGACAGTTTGTAAATTGCCACATGACCCCTGTCATGTCTTTTCAATGATAAAACGGACGTAGTTGCAGGCGTATCTTCCTAGGGTCTGACACCCACCCCCTCATCACCCCCTTCCCGATTATTCACGACCCATCAGATTCCAAAAGCGGCGCACATTAATGCCAGCTTATCGGAGTACCTGATAATGGTTAATTAAAATCCTTTCCCCCACCCCTCCCACGCACTCTTGTCTTTGCAGCACCCCCGTGCCAACTCTAGAATTTTCTACACTCCTCCTCCTGACCATCCACCTACCGTCTTCAAGTAGCAAAAAGGTTTGGGATGTGTTTTTTTCCCTTTTTTCCCCTCTCACTTCGGGATTCTTGTCCCTCTATCACTTCTCTAATGATCTATTAAATCCAGGGCGGTGGCATGGATTCTGATGTTGGTAGATGTGAAGGAACTTCGTTTTAAATGGGATCTCTAATTTAAGATTATTAGAGAGGAAATGCCTTTCTTCATCTTTTTACTCCCCTTTTTTTCTTTGCTGTTTCCTCTCTTCGTCTTCTTGTTTCGGGAAGAAGGTTTTACAAAAGGGATTTTCGAGCACTTACTTCCCCTTCATCGACACAGTTCTGGTTCAACCGAAAGAGTGACCTTTTGTTAGCAAGATTATGCAAAAGTCGGTGCTAAGGAACTTGGCCCAATTACTTTTCAAATTCATACAAATTTATATATTTTAGAAAAAGATGGGATCTTTCTTAAGAAAAAAATTACTCTGGTTCGCATGATCAAGTCACTTATATCCTTCTTTCTTACAATAATGGCAGCAGTAATTGATGAATTTATTAGATCCCACAATAATGGTAGTAGCGCATGAATTTAATGTATTTAACTATAATATAGTACCCATCAGAAACTTTACATATTCATTATAATATTTTATCACAGTTAAATACATTAACTTATCTAAACACTTAAAAATTTTGAATTTTTAATTTAATTTTGAACAACTCAATAATATATATAACAATAATTGTTATGAATTTAATTTATCCCATAATAATAATTGAAATTGATGAACTTAATTTGATCAGAAATAATATTAATAGTCAATAAATTAAATTCTATCGATAATAACAATATTTGTTGATGTGAATTTAATTATTCTTTAAAAGTTAAATAGAATAAAAATATAATGCAATATTGTTATATAATTAGAAAATGTGTCGAAACAAATGATACATGTAAGGTAACATTGACGAATTTATTGCAATTTTGATTAATAATGTAACATACAATTTCATCAGTTGCCTTATGAATATTGATTTTCTATTGTTATTTTGAGGCAAAATGAGTTAAATTATCAAATTATTTTATCTAAGCAAACCTTTGAAATTTGTGAATTTTTCAACGAGATTTAAGATTTAGGATTACAGTCATTAATAAAATCTCTCTCTCTTTCAAAATGTAAATAAAACTATCGAACAATGAGGAATTATGATTAAATTCCTCGAATCGTGCGTAGTATATTTGCAATATTATGCACGTTCTGCAATGTGTGTATAGAGAAAATACTCAATATTTTTGTAAACTGATGTGAATTTTCTACAGGAAAAGTATTTATCAAATATTATCAGCAAAAAATACTGTAATTTTAGTAATGTTTGAATTCAGAAAAAAGCTTTTTCTAATTCGGTAATGAATATCGTATATCTTCGAAAAGAAGCAAATAATTCCGCATTCAGATCAGAATAGGCCGCTAAATGGAATCAGTAGTCAAGATCTCATTTTAAATAAACCTTAAACCTTGAAAAATATCAGCTATGACAGTAAAAATCATTGCTTGTACTGAATTTGTTTGGATAATAAATTATTACAAGCTCAAAGTATAGGAAAATAATAACTAAATAGTTGTTGTTGTTGCACCAGCATGCTTGCATGTCTCTAGCCATAAGTTGGACTCTACAGGTTACGTGGAAGAAACCGGTTGGGTGTCTTCGTAATTTAGAAGCAGTGGCCATACAGAAGATCCCTTGGTCTACCAATCCCAATTAGCTAGCAGAATCTCAAGTTTAATTGCATGCAAACATGAAAAAAGAGTCTTGAATATATGTAATTCGGTATGTGCATAACACGTTTGCAAGGATAAATAAATAATTACAATTCTATAACAAAATTATTATTAAATAATATTAACAAAAGAACCTGAATTTCAGTAATATGTAAATCATTCTGAATTGTAATTCGCTACACAGCTGGATACTCAATAGGGCATGTTTTCCATTCACCAATAACTTGTATATTGCAACAGTGATCAATTATTTTGTCTGTTCTGAAGCAACTGAAATCCTGTTCTGAGCATATCCCAAAGATTATCTTCAGGAATAAGATTTGATGAACACATGAAGACCATGGAAAATTTTTACATCCTCATAAATACACTTGTGATAGAAATGTTTAACATAGTTGAGAATTGGTTTGGCTATTAAAATGCTTGTCTGTCTATATACAGCTTGCTTTGCCTAAGAAATTTATAACATAAATAGTAGTATCAGTTGCAAAATATTACGGTAATTGTTCAAATAGCAAGCGAAATAATTATTTGTGATGTACTGTCGCAACATATTGTACTTATGATAATGATACCAAGTCTCATTATCTTACTATAGCCCAAACGGAAGACCATGCTTGTCGGCGCAGTGAGTCCCAGGATCGAAAAGTTCATAAGGTTTCAGGTTCGATCCCAGTTTATTTTTGTTAGTTGAAAAAACTAAGAATGAGTATTGCACTACAGACTTAAGCATACATTTCCATTGGAGGGACCACTTCAAAGTTTGCTGAATTTTTTTATCATACAAAACGAGAATAATTGCACATTTCTAGTAAAAATCATTTCAGAAGGAAAATGTGCAGCGGATGTTTAAAGAAACCTTACTAAAACTTGTGAATGTTAAGTTATTTCCTGTGGGAATTATATTGCATTTATAGCAGTTATTGCAGTATGTTGTTCAATGGCAAATCACAAATTGAACCACTGATGTCGTTGTTTCTACACGCATATGGGGTCCCTTTTAAGATGAAAGATGAAGATTTATTCTTGATTGATGGGGATAAACTATCTTTACATTCAGGCATAGCCAGCATGTTCCCCAGATCTTACCCAGGATAGACATCCATTCAAACGACCCAACCTATGTTGAATTTTAAGAATCATTTATTATAGGTCACCATTAATTAAATATCAAAATAATTCGATTAATTTCCCTTAATTTATTTAATTTATATAAAATATCTGGATAGCTTTACAAACACGATATGACTTTTGACATCGCATGATGAGATTTTTTAACATCTATCATGTAATTGCTTTTCTACGGGATTTATCATAGATAATGGGCCATGTCACAAATCTCATGAACACACTCCAACAGACATGCATGCAGAAAGCAAAAGCACAACAGCGGCTGGATCAACTTCTGTATTGAAGATTTATTTTCTACAATTAATCTACGATGAGTCTTTAAGATGATATGAATTCCAAGAGAAAAAAAAATTGCTTAAAAAGTAACAGCAACATTAATCTGCGTGACTATAAACCAAATTTACTTCTCTCAAAAATCACCAATTAATTAAAGCATTCTTATAACTAATTGTTTTTCTGGATGAAATTAATTTGACTTATTTTCTTAACAATAATTTAAGTACAATTGTAAATATAATCATTTAAGTATACGTACTCATGCCATTAAAATTTTATATCACATCTGTTATTTGCATTAAATGGAAATGGACAAGATCTGGAACAGATGAAAACGAGATTGAGTGAAATTTGAAATTTAAAAATTCTCTCATGATTCTTAGAATTTTTTTTATTTTTGTTAAGTTTTGAGCATACTTGATTAAACTTTATCTGGTTCAAAATATATAGAAGCAAACATTGAGATAGATACTTGAAAACATCCATTGGCAAATACACTTTCATAATGAAAAATGGATTTATAACTCCGTTTGTGTGAAATCGCATACAAATCTTGTGAGTTACAGAAAAGTACTGTAAAAAGAATCCAAGCATTGTATGCGGAAAGTAGCTAAGAAGGACGTACGCAAACCTATTTTGTGAAAAATGCTTTTAGATAAACGATTGAAATGGATTATAAATCCATTTTTATTGCAAAAGTGCCTGTTTACTGGCTTCTAAGTATCAAAAGTAATGGAACTTAAAT
This sequence comes from Latrodectus geometricus, assembly GCA_026290005.1. NCBI lineage: Eukaryota > Metazoa > Arthropoda > Arachnida > Araneae > Theridiidae > Latrodectus > Latrodectus geometricus. The sequence continues at coordinate 680,926 of JAPDSC010119278.1, forward strand.
GGTTCTAATGGGCCCACAGATTATTGACATGGTTTGGAGAAAAATAACATTGGAGAGCTTCTTCAGCAATCAATGAAGTGGGAAGTCGATAATTCAAAAACCCTTCAAGATTCAATGGACAGATTTTTTATTCCATTCACAAACACGAGAACAGATTCAGAAACATTTAAAAATACTTTTGATGAGGTAAACTATTTGCATAAAAATAAATGCGTGACACTTTCTGAATTTTTAAGCAAACTAGTTTAAAAAATAGTATTTTGGGTTCAATATTTCGAGATTACAATTACTATCACTTGTTTCATAAAAACACAAGAGAAATTATTTTATAAAAATTATGAGCAATATTATAGGTCGCGGAAAAAGAAATCCATAATATATTATGAACTTTGTGTAACTTGTTTCGGATTCCCTTTGTAGAAAGGTTTAAAACCATTTTAAGGTATATTTTTAAATCCTGAGTGGAGCTATGACTGTTAATATGCAGTCAACTTTGTTCATTTGGGATATTTTATCGACATTTTTGATGATGCTACAGTCGTGCAACAGGTGCATCTTTAATATCACAAATACTAGAAGGGAATCGACGAAACCAAAATTGTACGTCACTGGTTGTTATAGTATTGGGATGATAAACACCTTTCCCTCTTAACACCTTTCCTCCATAAACACCTTTTCTTTCTTTTTAACAACTTGGTTGGCATTTTCGTCTTTATAAAAGAAAAAATTTAAAATGTATAGAATTTTTCGTTTGTTGTTTTCCATTTTTAACACTTTATGACTCACCATTGAATGAATCATTCCAAAAACAGCAAGAGAATATTTTAGTGTCAAACAACAAGAATGAATCTTTCCAAAAAGAATGAATCTGAATTTGTTTTATCGATACTGAACAAGATCTCTTTCTCTAAACATGTCTATCAAAAAAAAAAAAAAAATGAATTATGTTTTTTTCTCCAACCTAATATTTCACAATAAATGACTGAAAAATTGTAATTATTAATGAATGAGGTGAGAAAGCTTTTTGAGTACATTCAAAACATGCCTTTTCTTTCGGTGGGGCATATTACACTAATAATAAAGCGCTAACCTCTAAATATACACACATATTTTTTTTTATTAATGTAAAGTGATATTATTAATCCTTACAGGATAATTCATTTTTGTGCTATATTTGATATAAAGGACTCACTGTGCCTAGTAGTAGGACATCGCTCCTCAAAGTGAAAGGCTCCGAGTTCAATTCCAGCCACTGTTGGATGCTGCGTTTTCCCTTCTGCATCCATACGCATGTTTTTCAGGGCAAGTGCTTGGAAATTTTCAGAGTACGCTATTTTATGACAGATGCAAGCAAGTATAAGGCTTATACTTATACAATAGCTTGATGGCTTATACTTATACAATAGCTTGATGGCTTATACTTATACAGGCTTATACTTATACTTATACATAAGGCTTATACTTAGGCAAGTATAAGGCTTATTTGGAATATGCTAAATTTTCCTAAAATGGTAGCTCGTATTGACTTTTAACAAGGAAAGAAAGTATTTTATATCTTTCAAGTTACAAGCTCAATAAACGTACCACATAGTGGAGAGCATCAAGCTAAAAACTGCTACAAGGCATTTCTGTGAAGATGTATGCAGCTGTATTCACGCATCACAAATCAGGAAAACAAGAGAAATTTCTAAAAAATTGAGATTTTACAATAGTGAATCTAATAGATGTATTTGCAAAGAAACAAAATCACAATGTCATTTTGCTGCTCTTAAAGGATGACTAGAATCGAACCTAGGATATTTTAGCAAAGGCAAAACTTATTCTATTGATTCAAGGAGAGAGACAAAATCCTATAGGAGATATATTAAACTTTATAGTCATAGGAGATACCCACGTTTGTTGGGCTTGTTTTAAACTTTCAGCCATTTCACATGTATTCACAGCATTATCTATTATATAAAATTTATCCGTTTTATTAAGTACTAGCCTAAAGCATATAGATTTGTGTTAAATTAATCCAAACTACTTGCAGCTATTGTTTGTACCATGCATACTATGACACTTGTATTTTTTTAATTTGATGCTACATTAGCATTCACTTTATTCTGTTTTTGATTCAACCTTCATAAGAAGCTCGAGACAAATATTTAAGTACTTATTTTTTGGAATGAATTGCAAAGTATATTAGAATGCTTAAAATAGGAAATAAATTTACTATTCATTTATATATATAAATATTTATAATAAAATAATTCATGCAAAAAATTCCTTACATATAAATATTATTATAAGTTAAAATATAAACAAGTATTAATTAGAGAAAATCTTAATTTCAAATAAAATAAAAAATAAAAATTATATATAAATTAAAAGAAACATTAACATTTTACCCATAAATATTAAGAAAACCATGAAAAGAAAAAATGAAAATTAAAAATGATTATTCAAATCTTACCTATAACAAATCCTTGAATTCTTGCATTATTCACGTTGTAATTTAGCCACAAAGAATACATATTTAGAAGAATTAAACAATTTTCACGTGACATATATAAGGAGAAAAACGATGTCGAATAATTCAAATAATTGAAAATAAATAAAATAAACTATATATTGTGCACTTTTTAAGAAATCAAAACATTTATAAATAAAAGGGATTTACATGCATATTAAAATGATTAATTAATTTTTCCATATAGGAGAAAAAAATATATTTCCTTGTCTGGTACAATCCATTTCAAACTGTGCTTTTCTCGTCAAGATCTTTTTTGGAATTGTTTTTACCCTTTTAAATTAATTTTCATAAATAATGAATTAAGTTTGTAATGAATCCGAAGCTTATGTATTGGCATCACCACTGTAAATTATACTATTAATCACGGAAGTATTGGAATAATTATTTTTCAAGTAAAATACGTGAGTAGAAATATTTCTTGTTACTTCTTCTTGTTCATGTATCTAGATGCGATTCCTTTGGCGCTAATTCGGCTTGGCGCAAAACTGGCTGCAGTAACGCTAATATGCACTACTGTGCATACTATAACACTTGTACTTTGTGTAATGTAGTAGGAAATTTATTTCCTTTTAGATTCAACCTTGATAAGAAACTCCTACAAGCAAATAATTTTTAAATGTACCTTAAAACAATTTCATGAAATTTTCGTTACTGTTGAACTATTTATTATTAGAAAAGTTTTATAAAGACTGTAGATCGTGTTCACAAATCACAAAGAAGAAGTCTTCATTCCGAAGTCTCCACTTCAACAGGTAAGCTTATAGAAAGTGAAAAAACAATATTCTGGTGGCTTATATGTATGACAGTCTTGTTCAGAGTAGAAAGTTCGATTCCAGTCACTGTTGAACAACTAAAGATGAATGTCGTATTCATGTTTTCTGCATGTACCTCTATTAGGTAAGGAGTTTGGGAATTTTCTAATTTTCTTTTCTTGCCCCACCTGAATAAGAACCGTCATTTGGTATGTTTGTCTCTCAATGGTCAGTTTTTGGATACGAGGGTTAATTAGACCGTGACCTACTGCCTAAAGTGCATTCCGAAGCACTTCAATCATCCATGCCCTAGGTGGGATTCGAACTGTTCAATAGAAAGCAATGGAATATGTCTCATTGTATATGAAAACTCAACTCGTTAGACGATATACGCGGTGAACATTAAAAGGCCTGACAACAATCTTTAGCTGTTTGGTCAGTTGATTTCCGGAATTAATCTAGGCTTCTAATGGTGAGTTATAGTTTACTGGAATGAAAAGTTCCGTATTTCAATTCCTGCCATTTTTAAACAATTGGTGATGATTTTTTCTGTCTCTCAATTTGCTGATTTATCTGAGTGTGTGCTTGAGAATTTTCCTCTACAAAAAGGTGCCTAGATATATAAAAAATCTGAAAATACATGCAAAAAATCGTTCTATATGGAACCAGAATTTTTGGTCCTTAATGTAAACCAACAAAGAAAATTTTTTAATATAGTTAAGTTTGGTTAATAAATGAACGAGTCAGGGTGTTAACATCTTATAGCCGGAATATTATACGGAGAACCAGAATTTTCAGTCCTTAATGCAACCCAACAAAGAATATTTTAAAATGGTTAAAATTGGTTAGTAAATGAATGTCAGGATGCTTGAATCTTATAGTCGAAATCGTCTCATAAAAAAGAACCACCTTCAAGTGATGAGGTCATCATTCAAAAACTAGCATCCTTCTTTATATCTATGGAATGACTATGGAACATTTAATATCCCTTGGTCCTCACAGAGCAGCAGTCTTTGGTTAAGATATACATTGTCATGGCAACCCACCATATACGAAATTATTAATTAGATTTAGAATTATTTACTATGCAAAGACATATTAAATATTAACAAGGTATCAATAATTATCATTAAGAAGTTATGAGTCACACAGTTTGGAATAAAACCTAAAATTCCCAATGATACTGATATCGATAATTGATTGTTGTTAACACTTCGATAATAATAGTTAAATTTAAAGGATTTCAGTCATCATCCAAGGCGTTTCAACCTTTCCAAGATAAAATATGCACCCGTTCACTTTAATCCATATTCTGCATTCATAAATAGTCTTGGTTGGGACCATCATAATCTCTTGACAGGGAGGTGACGGGTTTAATACCTGACCCAACCGAAAATACATAGTGTTCACTGATGACAATAGAAACACGTCAAACAGAAAATGGTTGCGATGCTCTCTGGTGATGCATGGAGAAAAGGGCACCAGATCATGAGTCGATTTCGTCACTTGACTGTGTGGTTCAAGGTTAGATAGATAATTGACTGTTCAATGGCATTTTCAGTGGGCAAAAATAAATGGCTGGAAATGTAGTGCCAACAAACAAGCAAAAAAAATTTAACTACTTAATAATTATGTCTCTAATTATATGAAAATTTAATTCACAACAAAGAAGATAATTTCTCATTAAAGAATACATTAATTATTTACGTACATTCTATCAGAATACTTAATTGATATTCCATTATGTTTTTCATCTTATGAAAGCACAAATGGAATGAATTATCTTTTTATTCATCTCTGGAAACCTTTTTAATTTCGGATTGTAAGGGAAAAAAGGTTCGGAAGGCTCGCCCCATGGCGCTCGACTCGGAGAAAACAACTGCGCTTTCATTAATTATTAAATATCGACGGTGATTACAATTGAAATAGTTGTCTACATCCACAGTCGTTAATCTGCACTTTTGGCGCTCGCTCGATAGCAATTATTCCCGACGAATGTCGACAAAAGGCATTCACATCGGACGGAAAGAGTCCTTTTCCGTCCAAAAAGGCACGTTTATTAGGTCTTGGCGAAGCCGAAAATGTGCCAGTAAACAATTATCTCCATTCGTTAATTTCAAACCAGTCATTTGTCTGGTGCTTAACATGTTTCTCTTTGATCAATGACTGGGGTAAATTAGTGGCTTTTGTTCCTTGGGGGGGGGGAATAACTTTATGTGGGTGGGTGAGGGGTTGTATTGAGTTTCGTTTGGTTCCCTCGTTTTATTGGAACCCCTGATGAGGTGATGATATTGGGAATCTTTTGTCGGATTGTTCAAATGAACAAAGATTTTCGTTTCCTGTTAACAATTAACATGAGTTTTATTGTCACTTTGTGGAGATTTCGTTATCGATTCGTGGTTGCTTCTCGTTGGGAAACGGGAATTTTCATGACGTCACAGAATATCCGGACTTGAATAGATGTACGTCTCTTTCTGAAAGTTTCCCACCTTCGGGAAAATGAAGTTTCGATTCATAGATGTCACTGAATACACATAATCGTCAAAATATTCGAAAATAGAGACAAGAGAAATCAGTGACCTAAATTATTTTCTAACTTCTATCATGTAAAGTCATAGTTTTATCTAAACTGTGTCTACCTTAATTTGAAAATGAAATCATAGGACAAATGATCTTACTAGTAGAAATTGAATGCTCTAAATATTTAAGGTTATTATAAGACAAATTGTAATCGCTAAAAGTGAAGTCTTTTCATAGATAATAGGCCGTATTTACAGGTGGTGAAAAGGAAAACTTAGAAAACTTCCAAGCTCCCTCCTTAACAGAAGTACATGTAAAAAAAGAAAATAACCAACCACCTTGCTTTAATAGACAATTATATCTCTTCTCAGACAGTTCTCGTTTTATATCTGTGATCAAACCTGTGATTATTTGCGTTGAAAAGCGCTGTCTTGTTAATATGCAGGGGTAATCAGAAAAGAATAGGGCAAGAGATAGAACCGTTTGTTTTAATATGGTTATCATTCTTAGGTTAATGTTATGAGCTTCTCATAGATGGCGCCATAAGTTTGATCTCGGAATACATATCTTATGGCTGGGTTTTAGGCTCTTAATATAAATTGAAATGGGCAGTCAGTAAAAAGTATATATACAGAAATAAATATATTATCACATAAAATATAAATATTAAATCGTAAGAAAAATTTCTGCTTGATTAAATCAAAAACTAGCAGTTTAGGAAATTAGTTTTAAAACAATTCTTTGTTTTGGTTTTCAAAATATCTTGAAATTTGTTTCATTATAAAAATAGACACTGCATTTTGAAGTAAAAATGTAATCTTCGGTTGGCGGGATAATCCTCTTAAATATTTATTTTAATAAAACAAGGTATCGATATTCATTATTCAAAATACTTCGATTCTTTTACATGAATAAATTTTAACAAATTTGCCAATAACTGCTTCTATTTGTATTTTTTGCTGGATCAAATCATTTTTTAACTAAAGTTAGAAACGAATTTTATATTATTTAAATCTATATTGAATTCTTCATGAAAATTATAGATATAAATTTTTCCAAAAGATAATTAAATATTAAAATGACATTAAAAATATAACTTTTAGGTTATAATTACATTTTAATTCTTTATTTTGCTGTTCATATTACTTAAACACAAATTATGACGTTAATGAAAAAGTGAACAAATTCTATTTCTTGTGTTCATGAAATTTCTAAATTTATTTATGTTTCAAAGTTATGACTTTTAAGTTGACAAAAAAATAACTACAAAAGAACTAAATTAATTAATCATAAATATCCTTATTCTTCTACTGAGAAATTTCTATTGATACAATAGCTTTACTTTTATACCTTTACGGCAATTGGTTTGATATTTGACCTTATCGAAGACTATCTACTTAGAGGTGATAGATACGTTCACTGTTCTATATGGTCCGACCAAATGGTAATGATATGATGTACAGATGAAGACACCAGTACCGATGTCGATAACATTGATTTTGGTTCAATATTTCAAAGAATTCCGTTGCATTTGATAGCTCAGCTCATCATGAAACGGTATCCAGAAATATATTACAATAAACTTACTTGGAAAAGCTATGTTCCACAGTTAAGTTTTCTCTAAATTCCTAAAGATGTAATTTATTGAATCTACAACTTTAGGTTTAAATGAGTAATATATTCATTACGTTGTTGAAATGAAATAATAACTAATTGATCAGAACATTCAATCTTTAAATAACAGTTCATAGACTTGAATCCTCTTTCAAGTACAACTAGGTTCGGTGAGTTATGTATAATTACAGACATTCACGATCGAGATGGGAGTTAAATCCATGAAAGGAAGACCAGAGTTCTGTCTTTTAACTACTTATATAAGTCTCAGGTGTAGATGTTAGAAATGGTTAAGAATTAATTTTAATCAAATTAGTTATTTTTTGCGTGCATAAAGTTGCTAGAAAGCGATAAACTAAATTGCTTAATTGTATTTTGAAGATTGATCAGTTAAGAAATTTCATTAATAGTTGGAATAATCGATGCATTTTGATCAACGAAGTATGGAATTAAAAAAATCTATAACATATTCAATATATAATTTTAAAATATTAGTTTGGGGGAAAGAAATCTATTATTTTAAAGTGCACTTCAAGGATGTATTGAAATGTTTTTGATTAGCTTTGTGCAAATGATTTCAAACTGTTTTGTGGCTGACCTTTAACATCTGGACTCGTAACATGCTAGACAACTTCGGACATTTTTATTGCTTTATTGATGTTTTTGACGATGATGTTACATGCATCTGCGAGAGGTGCATCTATAATATAAATATACCTGAGTGGAATCGATGAAACCAAAATAACACGTAATTGTCTGTTAGGATATCAGGACCATCAACATAATTTCACATTTTCAACTGCAGACTTGTATTTTCAGCTTTATGAAAGAAAAACTTTCATTTTCTTTTTGTTGACTTCCACTCTTAACACCCTGTACATTATAACTGAATGGACCAAATAAAAACATAAATTATTTTATGAGTGCGAAATGTGATCATTCCAATGAGAGGAAATCTGAAATTGTTTAATTGGTATTTAAAAGGATATTGAACACTATAGTCACATTCACCAATAATATAATGGATTTCTTTTTCCCCCAAATTAATGTAATATTCGCTCGTAAAATAATCGTTAAACATTTTTTCTTTTTATGATATGAACGATATCAGTGTCAGTTTTTATTCACCTAGATTCCAATTCATATTTTCAGAATAATGATAACATTAATATTTCTGTTACAAAGTTAAACATAAATTAGCGAAATCCAAGAACAGAGATGCACAATATGGTCAGAGTTAGTAAACACAAGTAAATCTTGTGTTTTACTATGAAGTGTAAAAGCCGTACTATAAGTTTGGACACAATAAGGGAATATTTTGAAGGAATTTACATAAAAGATATTTTGTTCTGTCATGATATAAACAGATGTTATCCTTCGAAATTGCTTATCTGTTCTCATTCAAGTGATATTGTTTGCTTATGACATCCAATTAAGCGTGAACTTTCAATTTAAAATGACTTAAGAACCATTACAACAATCTACGCTTGAATTGGGAATGGGGCACACGAACAAATGAACCAATGACTAGAACGCTAACTTTTTATTTGGTTACTTGGTATCATCTTTCATGTAGAAAAGCATGGAGATTAAATATATAGAGTCTAATACCTCTGTATAAGTATTCTTTGATGTAGGAAAAAAAATATGCCCTCTCTGATGTTGAATAAGATGCAAGATTGCTAGGATTTCCAGTTATTGACCATAAATAGTGAATCCATTGGTACTGTAAGAAGTCCAGTTGCAGTTTCTTGTAATATATACCAATAAAATCTACACAATCTTTATTCAAACAATCATAAATTAACTCCGTAATATTTTTAGACACTGAGCAGTTTTATAATAGAACTTTTATAATGTTTATCACAAAATTTTAGGAAATGAATGATGTATTTTCCTAATTTTTTTTATTTGCTTTGAAAAATTGCTCTTTTTCAAAATTTTGTTATACATTTTGTATTTGAATCACCAAACGAGGAGGACTTAAATCTAGTAGTTTTTACAAGACTTGCTATCATACAGCAATAGCATTTATAAAAAATAAGAACTCAGATTTCTATAACTCAAACACATGCAATGGCACTCATTTTGGATTAACAATACACCAGAAACCCATGCGTCTGTCGCATAATGCATGTCTCAAAAATATAGCTCTTCCCCTAACTGTAACCGTCCAAATATTTCCCATACTAAACTGCAGGCAATTCGAAAAAATAAGAACCCCCATCGTTGTGATTGCGGTTACGACTATCGTATTCGTAGACACACCAGGTAGTCTCGGAGGTTCCGTTGTAAAATTATGAGCACAGTCATCTGTGTCGGACATGTGGGGGAGGACCCCCTATGAAATTCTCCTCTTACGAAATTTCCCTTTATGTCTAGACCTCCCACTACCCTCAGATTCGTGATCATCTGCTTTTTTTATTTCTCATGCATGTTCAAATTTTTTTTCTTTTTCCAGATACTGTTGTTGCACAGGTAAAAATGGAGCCAGCGGCACTATGTAACAGTAAAGTTACTTTTTTCCAAAAAGTTTTAGTGTTTTAAGTCAAGACACATATGTATTCTAGTACATAGATTCTAGTAATTTTCTTTAACATGATCATCATTTAATAGGAGATCACAGACACGAAATATAATGTCGAGCTTGAGTCTTGTATGGGGTTGAGAAGTTATGGGTTCAGTACTTGATTTATCCAAATACAACCTTGTTCATTGGGCCAATGCATGTTAAAAAAATGCTACGAATCTAATAATTCCTCGCTAATGTAACGCGGGAAGCTCAGATTCTGGTTTCGTAACTTGATAATAATAAAAAATATGAGACTTCGGTATTTAAAAAACATTTTACCCAGTAAAACAACCACAACAGAGAAATATAATGTTTTTTGCGGAAGGTAAGTTAACAAATAAGTATATAATTACAAATAAGATAAGATAGTATAATTTATTACTTTGCTCATATTTCTAATATTAATTGCATAAATGCACCATCTGAATCGGACTTATAAGAGCAACAGAGTGAAGCTTACACACACATGCCATTGCAAAACAGCCATAAGCAATTCAAAACCGATTTAAAACAGCTAGAACCTGTGCAAAGAAATCTTAAGTGCCCTATTTCATAGTTTAAAGACAAAGAAATCGTTATTTTTAACATATTAAATATCGAGCTAGTACGTGAATGTTCGCTTTGTAGCTTCTAATTCGTCACTTCAGTATCATTTATTATCAAACCATTCTTACTTCGAACGTAAATACTTGTATTGGTTTGGAATCCACTTTATACTACAAGTCCCTGATGTCTAGCTCAAAACTGCAGGCTCCACTATGGTCCACTTGAGAAAAGATTTCTTTTCCATTATTGGATGGTGGTCAGTTGGATTCCCTACTTAACCGTAGATTCATCATGTTCACAAAAGGTTACTGAGTCACATTAAATAAGTCGTGATCCCATTGATCTCCAAGTCAATAAAACAAGGGATTGCAAATCAAAACTTGGGAATCTTCTGCTTAGTTCTGGCTTCTAAGTTATAAAAACTCAATATAACATACTTCAGTTCTTAAAATTTTCTTCTTTTATCAATGTGATGACCATTTTTGGATTTTGGAGCTGTATACTAAGGTATACGGCTCCAAAATTAAATGCCTAATCTAATGATTCAAAAATAAGAATGATATAACAAATGGTATTTTCACGACATTTCGTGACATTAAAAAATGATTCATCTTAAAAAAACTTTGTCAAAAAATTATTCTTACTCGTTTAAATAATTCTCTATAAAATGTCACCAAAAACATTATAGGTAAAAAATACCCGTTTCTCAAGTGTTTTAAAAATTTTATTTTGTTTCATATCACATAATAAACAATAATAAACCTTCACCAAGTAAACGGAAGTATTATGGTAATAAAAAAAATATTAAGTTGTCAAAAACTTTTAAAAGTCTTGAATCCACGCTATCACTCAGATACCTAAATAATAATGAAAAAACAAATTCTTACATTTGCTAAATGTAATATTTGATACGACGCATATATATTTTTAGTCACCAATAAATAAGTTTAAACAATTTTCAATCATTTTGAAGTTTAAGGTATCCACAACAGAAAGAGACAATTTGGACTTTATAGGGTAGTAACACATTTTTATTCCCTGAATACTCAGCAAACTTCCTAGAATTTTACTATTATTGTTACTGATTTACTATTGTTGTTGTTATTTGGCGAAAAAAACTCGCTTGTTAGGGACTGGGCAAAATGAAGTCAGAAAGAACTCCTTCCTCTTTTTGAATAACGCTCCCTCAAACGAAGGTGGAAGTACAACTTTAGCTCATAGATGGCAGCACCATCTGGGTCTTCCAATTTAGATATTGAAACCAGAGAAGACCCACAGCCTGGCTCCAACCACTCTCGGGGGTATTAATTTGGAACAGGAACATGGAGGACATAGCGACCCGACATATTTTACGTGCCCTAGTCACCATTAGTGAACACGACGAATCTTTGGCTAGGCCGAGATTCGAACTTACTACCTTCCGGTAACCAGAACGACGCCCTAACTAACCAGGCCACCGCGGCTCTACTTTCACGTTAATAAACGTCCGAAATCGCAAGCAACTTCGAATCCGAGAGAAAATGCGGTCGTGAGTGTGGTGAACACGGACACCCACAGCAATGTAAGTGTCCTCGTAGTTTCCTATTTGATACATTTTTAAGAAATGGTAACAAAATTTTTAGGATATCATGTAGTTGTCAGCCTGAAAAACTCATTAAACGTTTTTAAAATCACTGCTTATTATTGCCTTCCTAAAAGGATCTTTTGAAGCAGTGAGATCTATTTATATGTGTGTCTTCAAACAGAAAACCTGGAAAGCGTTCAAGCACCCACTCTGAACACCACACGCAAAGCAATGCTTTCTGCTAGCATAAATCTTTTGAGAACGTTCGATGACTAGGTTGTTTAAGCAATCCCTGCTATATAAATCTTAAACCAAACTTTTCTCATATTTAAGCATAGTCCTATTTCTAATCCAACCTCAGGCCAGGAAAGTAACATTTGACTTCTTTGAAAAAAATATTTTTCATGCAAATAACACATTAAGGAAAATGTGGAATTTTACATGTGCATAGAAACTGTAAAAGAAAGTTACAGGTTACTTACTTAGCAAAACAAAATTAAACATTTAAAAATGTTTAAAAAAAACAGCAAGTTGATTCTCTTAAGAAGCAAAAATATTGACGAGTTTTCCTAAAGAAAATACTTTGCCAAAAAAAGAAAACTAACTGATCTGCTTAAAAGTAGTGACGTTTCTGAAGCTGTCTCTGGGTTGTGTATTTTAAGCTCCTGAAATGAAGTCATGTATAATTGATGAATAAGTCTAAAAAAAAGCTGTGTATATGCATAATACTGGAAATGTAATATATGCATTTTTTATATTTCCATTGCTTTTAACTCAGAAGAGAACATCTTGAAAAAGTATCTTATAGAATATAGTTTGTTTCTATAGCAAAATTTCTTATCCTACATACCAAATCTTATCTCTATTTAAGTTTACTTTCTTATCTTTCCATCAAGTTTTCGTAAGAAAGCACTTAACGTCCGTAAAAGATCAAATTTTCTGTATTTCGAATTTGACTCCAATGTCTAAGAGATATATTAGATGTAGATGTATGTGGACAACTATTTACAGATTTTATTAAATGAGCTACAAATTTTAGTATTGCTTACCATAATTCCATAAAACACACACTATCTCTATCTTAAGATAGCATGTAAAATTGTATGGTGAAAGTATAAAACGGTTTAGTTACAATTCAAAAATATAAGTATCTATAGAATTAATTTATAAATAATGTGTGTATTTAAAATTTATTATTAAAAGATTATTTTCATTTAGTAATAAATTGAAAATAAATTTATTTTCTCTCTAAAACTTCGATTAATAGATTTTTAAAATATTTGATGTAGATAAGCAAAATATTGGTTTGGGAAAAAAGAAATCCATTATTTTTACGTGAACTTTATGTAACTTCTTTTGGATTCACTTTGTAAAAAGATTTAAAACAGCTTTCATATAGATTTTAAGGTCTTGCGCGTTACGACTGCTGACATGCGGTTAACTTCGATCATTTTTGATATTTTATAGACATTTTCGATGATGCTGTATCCACATGCGAGGTGCATCTCTAACATCAAAAATACCCGAACAGAATCGACGAAACAAAAATCGTACGTAACTGATTGTTACAGTCTTATATAGGACGATGAACACCTTTCACAATTTTAGCCACCCGGCTATCTTTTTCGCCGTTACAAGAGAAAAACGAAAATGTATCGAATTTTCTGTTTGTTGTCTTCCATTTTTAAAACCTTGTACTCGTAACTGAATGAATCAAACAAAAACCGCAAGAGGATATTTTAGTGTCAAATGTCACCTTTCCAACGAGCATAAATCTGAAATTGTTTGATAGATACCTCACGAGATATCGATTACTACAGACGTCTACCGAAAAAATAATGGATTACTTTTTCCCCAACCTAATAAATTCATTCTATAGATTCCAACTGCTCATCTGTTCATTTATAAATATATTTATTATCTTATGTGAACATTTTTATGAATATATATTATTAATTTATGAACATTTATATAAATATATTCATTCATTTATGAATATTTTTATGTACATATACATTTATTTGTGAACATGTGTTTGTTTACAAATGTCTTGTAACTTCTCTGTATATATACCATAACTATATTTAATTATTGTCTGAGAATAATTGGTGCAATATTTACACATTAGCTATTGTGATGAATTAACTCATTTTCAAGAAACAATTAAAATCTCATGCAAACATTGTACATTCAATTAAGTTATAACAAAAAATATAAATAAGATTATAGAAAACTATTTATATTTTATGTTATAATATACATTAGAAAATATACATGAGATTTAGAAAAGCTATTAAAAATAAATGTTAAGTATTTTGTAAATATTATTGAAATATGATATTTAAAAAAATTTAAACTCTAATTCAGAAATATACATTCTATTAATCTTAAAAATTCGGAGAAACGAATATAACATGAGATTTAAAATATAGATTATTAAATAAAATAATCATTATAATAATTTTATTCGGATTATGTTGCTTATTTCAATATCTTTTAGACAACATTTTATTCTAATCCAGGACATAAAATTTATTTCAGACTAAAACACGAGGAAATAAATACAAATCAGAATTTATTTTACATCCATTAAGTATTAATTTGAAATTATTTCAATGAAATGAATAACTAATCTTTAAGAAAAATATCTTAAACATGACACATAAGTATGTGTTCCATTAAGCCTAGAATCTGTGAAATAAATACTGGATTATATTTATAAAATACTATAATATAGAAAACCAACGACGAAATTCTCTCCCTCCCCTGAACACAAGTGCTGGGATGTTTAGGATTCAGCTTCAACCTTCCTTGGTACCTTCAAGTACTTGAGATTGACAGTTTATCTTTTCTTAGAATTTTTAGACATTTTTTGGTTTTATGTAGATGGTGTAGTAAGGATTTGATGCAAAAAGTGTTTTTTAATTAAGAATTTTATAAGTGTTAGTTTATATTTTAAATGTTAGAATGTTTTTAGAAATCTGAAGCTTCTTACATTATAATGTAAGTGTTTTAATTTAAAGTTAAAAATAACAGATTAAACACAAATGCATGCATTTTCAAACTGAGAACATTGAAAATAGTGGAAATTTAAAATATTTACAATCCTTTTTTAAAGTTTTGGGTATTCATAATGAAATTCGTAAAATTAAATAATTAACATTGTTAGCTTTAAAACATGGAGTATATGTAATAAGAAGTAAGATTCTTATTTTCTTCCATATATTTTCGGATATTTATGATTCAATACATTTTAGTTATAAAGTGAGCAGTATTTAAGAATGAAATAAAAAAATTCAATTTTTTAAACAATAATAAATAAACTTCATAACTAAAATTAAATAACTTTAAGGAAACAAAAAGAGGCCTCTTAATATATAAACTTTATATATCTCCGTCCCACTTTTTTTTAATTTCATCGAATTTTTTTTAATTGATATAGAACTAACCACTTACGGGATGTTCTAACCTATCAAAAATTTCTATAATAAATTAAAAAGTAAAATTGTCAATGGGAACTATTTTTTTTTAAGTAATCATCATTCATGAAATTTTTTACGACAGTTCATAAATACTTCAATTGAACTTTTTATTAAATCAATCATAATCATTATTTACCTTATACATGTTTTTGTCTTTCTACAAATTCTAACAAGTAAAACAAAGTACATATTGAGAAATTACAACCTTTGATTAAGACAAACATAATAAGACCTGCTACACTTTACATTCAGTACTCAGTCAAAGAAGAGAAAAAAAAGGTTTTCTGACTAATCTTCAGCTAAATTAGTTATTTTTGAAAGAATTGCTTGTTTACTAAACTCGTTGAGAGAATTTTTTTTTTCAAATATTCTTAACAAACTTAAGAAATCCCATCACTTTCTTTCATTCTCTTTGAAACTTTCTGTTAAAACTGTTAACTGTGATTTGAAGAATGGTATTAATTTGCCACTAAATATGTATATGTTTGAATGTTATGAAGACACCATTAAAGGCAAGTTTACAAAGACAAATAAATTAATATGCAGTTTAAAATTTTCAAGCATATATATTGAATTAGATTAAAAAATTAATGATTTAACTTCAGAAAAATGGCAACAGTTGGATACCCACCACAAAATTGCACTGCTTTAAATACGCGTTTCAGATATAATGAAGATTTTAACTTAAATTATCATTTTTTTAACAATGAAGATAAACATAAGGGTAATAAATGTTTCTAATCTTTATTAAATTATCATTATATGTTTTTTTTTAAATAAAAAAACGATAAACACGTGAGATATTTACATTTCTTTTCATTATGTTTTTGTCACGAGATATTTCTTTCCATTTGCCTTTGCTTATGGATTTTCATGACTTTTATTAAAGCCATGTTGATTGTTTTTTAATAATGACAAAAATTAATGATTTTAGAGCCTTTAATTTTCAAAATTAGATTTTTATTAATAAAATTATAAAAATGAATTCCTTCCTGCCAAATTAAAATTAATTTCTTTCCGTGCCTATCAAAATTGGCTTCTTATTGACAAAAAAAATTATTTTTTTACGATTCTAGTTTAATAATCAACCTATTACTTCTTTCATTTATTTCAAATTTCCAAACAAATGATTAAGATCCCTATACAAGAAGCGGAAATGATGACATCGTATGCAGGGCAACACACAGTAGCTTTTCTATCATAACCTCAAAAGTAGTTTCTAAGTAATTTAAAAGCACGAACCAACCAAAAGACCATCAAACTTGACTTGCCACTCCAAGAGGTATCAATTCTCTTGCAGAACAACATGGCAATATTGACCTATTTTACGTGTTTCAACCTCTATTTGAGAAAACGATGGATTTTATTTTATTTATTTATTTTGCGTCGGTATATTATCCACTACCTTCCTGTAGGAACGTGGTAGCCTGATTGGTTTAGGGTGTCTTTCTCGTTCTTGGAAAGTAATAAGTTCGAATCCCGGCATAACCGAACATCCATCGTATTCACTAAAGGTGGCTGAGGGACGTTAGATATGGTCACAATGTCCTCCATGGGAAATGATACCTCTGGAGGTGGCAGGTCAAGTATTCGGGTGTCTTATACTTGGTCTCTGTTCTAAATTGCGAAGACTCCCTCCCAGGTGCTTCCATCTAACTGGTAGAGCCCAACTCAGGGCTAGGTACAAGGAAGCATTCTGTTGCGACAACAATTACCTTTCCTTTTAATATATTAGTACTAGGATGTAAAGAATTCCGATGGCGTAGTGGTAGCGTTTTTCTCTCCCAATGCAAGGATCAAAGGTTCTGTTCTCGAGCTGCGCAAGTTCGACTCAGCCTCTTATGTCTCCAGTGGATCGATAAAACTGAGTAAAAAGTATGTTTGGGAACTGAGCACTGCTGGTTTTGCATTAGGCTGACCACCTAATCAGGAAATATGCTTGGCACCATTGTAGTTCTTGGGTCCCACATGGTCTGGCGTGTCACAGATTTTAATTTGGAATACAAAAGACTCCTAGAAGGTTATTTATATAAATTACATATCGTTCTCTGGTAAATATGGTATATAATCTCGTATATAATAATCTATGGTAAATAAAGCACAGGAGACTATAACAAAAGAAATTTTAAATAATGGTATTATTCGAAAATCCAATATATTTTAGAAATAATAAGCGAGTAGGTGTTAGATTTAACAATCGTATTCGATTCCAACTTCATAAGTGGAAGTTTATAATAGTTCGGAATCTGCTTAGAATGTTTGTCTTTAGATTATAGAGTTAACTCCTATAGGTCATCCAGTATTAAGTAAAACAAATTACTCTGGAAATCATGTTGAACAATAATACAGCAAATTTACTAACATGCAAAAGAGTAGCCCAGGGCAATGTTTATACAGATTGGCTAAAAATAACTAATTTAATATTATACACAAATGTGTATTTTATAATAATAATGTATCCTCACGCACATGCGTTTAATGCTGCAGAGACAACACCAAGCAATAAGTGAGAAAAAAAATTGAACTATTCAATACGATACCTCCTTTATCTGGTCATGAAATCGCTTATAATTTCCTATTGTGTTTTCAAAAGCTAAAAGTTTTTTAAGAAAAAGAAGATTATTTAGCCCTTTATATCTAAATACTCTAGAGGTATATTAGTATTTAAAGGACTAATCCGTCTGAAAAAGATGCTTAGGCAATAAGGGAGTTTAAAAAAATAACCTACATATATTCCATAAAACATCTCATTAATCTAGCCATGATAACACCTATTACATTTCCCACTGAGTTTTCAAACAATAAAAGTCGAAGGAAACAGGAGATTATTCAGCCTTTTAAACCTAAATGCTTCCCAGCTGAATGAGCTGTTTAGGCAGAATGGTACACTCATTAGCTTGACTCGGAGAGCTGCTTCCACAGGAAGAAGACTTCTTGCTCTTCAAGAAAATTCTCCCTCTCTCTTTCGGTTACTTCAAACGAACGGTTTAACTTGTTAACTGTAACTGGAGAATTGTCCTAATTAGCACTTAAATGTGCTCTCCGAAAGTGATTGATGTAGCTGTTTAGGAAAGAGAAGGTAGTTTTGGCAGAGAAGATAACTTGAAGGCAGTATTATTTATAGGAATGCTTCCTACATAAAACGAGAGTAATATTTGATAAAATAAATCTAACATAAATGACTTTAGTTATAAATCGTAAGCTACTGATTTATTTAAATTAGTTTCTATATTTCAAACAATGGAATTGTCTATAAATTTTGATTAAAATTATGATAGAAAATCATTAATATTTAATAGTCTAGAGTTTTATCTATAATTTCGTAGAATATATCTTTTATATAAGTCGTCTAGGTTGTTATAAATTTTAACATTCTTCATAGTCCCTCATATAGAAATTTTTAAGGGGGTTTTCCGTTATCCTCCAAAAATTCTATTTCCCAAACTTTTCATGGGATTGTATTCACGCTTAGAAAGAAAAAGTGAAGATTCTCAAGCACCATCTTTAATAAATTATTACTAAAATGCAATAACACTTTCTGTTATTCAGCAATCATTAGCAACGAAACTGCAATATTTCTCTTCAAACCGGACTGTACTCACACTAGACCACCAGACACTAGTGAGTCTTTTGTAATGGATCGCAATTTTCTAAATAAAATGCAAGTTTAGGATGTTATAATTTGTTGTATTTTAATAATAATCAAAAGTTAATTTTGGAGTTATTAAGTTATATAATTATTTCATCTTGTTTATTAAATTATTGCTTGTTATACTGGCTAATGATTTTATTTTGAATATAGTATACCAAATATATATATATATAATATCCCCTTTTTCAAAATTAAGTTAATTAAAATATTAATTAACTGAAAACTTAATTTATTAAATTAAGTTTAGAGTTATTTTACATAAAGAAATAGTTAAAATAATTAATAATTTGGAAAACCTTATTTAGAATTTCTCTTAACCCACATTCGACTGTACTGTATTAGTAAATGACAATCTATAACAACAACTCATCCAAACAGAACGGTTAATGCATCTCTGTCGCAAAGCCATTTTGTTTCAGGAACAGAACAATAGATATAAAATCAAACAATGCCAAATAGGCTTTACTAGTACGATTACAATAACATGTGCCTGCAGTTCTAGCTTTTTTCAGTTACTAGTTCTTTAACATGTTATCCAGTTATGGTATTTCCAATGAATTTAGTTCATGTAAAATCAAAATATGGTAATTTTAACCTAAATCAGATAAAAAATAATAATTCTATTTTTATATTTTTTCATGAATAACGTTATTAAAAGCATATTAACTTTATGTTTATCACATATAAAATTGATTATGTTTATGTTATTCTTCAGCTAGACAGTCGATGAATCAATTAAGAAGCACGTAACCACTACTATCAGCAATTGATATAGTATTTTCTTAACAACTCGTCACGAAAAACAAGCAATACTTCTTTACTGAAAAGCCAGTTTGTTTTGGCAATAGGACTACGGGTATAAAGAAAAACTATCTACACTGGACTACACCAGGATGTTTATTATGCGTGAAGGCTACTTATGGTTCTTCGAGTTCCAACGCTCACGATTTCATGAAATGTTTTTAAATTAAGGTGGTTGCCTCTTGGACCAGTTAATTCTTCCATATCTTTTTATGTATAACCTCATCAAATGAAATATGTCAATCTTAAACGACAATCCGGGAAAGCTTGTCCATATGCTACGACAGATAGAGGTGACCGAGGGTATCTGGTCAATAGGTTTCAAGACAGAAGATCAAATACTTTTGGCTAACAGGATAATGAATATATCATGATATACACCAAGTGGACTTCACCAAGATGATCATTATGCTTGTAGCCAGTGCTAGTTTTGGCAGCTCCAGTGCAAATTAGTTCATGCTCTCAAATTTAGGCATTCACCTTCTAATGCATTTAAAAATATCTTCTATGTTACATCATCTCGAAATATATTGGCTACGAAGATATCTTTATAACATGACAGGGTGTGAATTCAATTCTTTTTTTCCAGTTTATTTTGCATGTTATTACTATTAAGAAGCATGCATATCATATAGATATTAAAAAATATGAAGAATACATAATATATAAATAATAAGAATTTATTATTTAGATGAAGATAATATATTGCATAATGAACGGCTACTAAGATTTCCCCTTTTAAGTACTACAAGATTCGGAAGTCATGCCACCTTATATAGATAGAGGGGCGCCCTGTGAGGGTAACCTCATATCTCCAAAAGTGGGTTTTTGCAATTTAGAAGCAGGAAGCAAGCAGAAGACTCCCAGTTTGGCCTGTCATTCCCAGAGGTATCACTTCACATGAAGGACATTGCGACCATTACATATTTAACGTGCCTCAGTCACCACTAGAGAACACTTAGGATCATCGACAACAATTTAACAATTTCAACCAAACAACTTCAGTAACCCACAAAATGACCAGCAAATTTTAAACACAGTAACTAATTTCCTGACTAATAACATTAATAATCCGCCTTTCATAGAAACACCTGATTCAGAAATTGAAGAAATTATTAAACAACTCAAACCCAAAAAATGTCCCGGTCATGATAATATCAACAACAAAATTATGAAACAGCTCCCTATTAGAGCAATTTGCTACCGCTCTGCAATCATCAACAGTATACTGAAAACAAGCCATTTTCCAAAAGTGTGGAAAAGGGCAGTTATCATCCCGCTGCACAAGAAGGGTAAAAGCAAAAATCTCCCGTCCAATTATAGACCGACCGATTTCTCTTCTGCCGACTTTTGGCCATGATTGCCGAAAAAATTATTCTTAATAAATTACTGATCTTTGATGAGGCCAACAAAATTATTATTCCTCAACAATTTGGCTTCCGTAAAAAACTTTCGACCACCCACCAACTACTCAGAGTAGTAGAGAAAATTTCAAAAGGAATCGCGTGCAAAAAATCCACGGGAGGTATATTCATTGATATAGAAAAAGCATTTGATTAAGTTTGCATCCTGGTCTAATTTACAAACTAATTAAATTCCATTTCCCCACCCAATTAATTACTTTAATTTATAATTACCTCTCCAACCACACTTTTACTGTTAGAGTAGGAAAAGATATTTCTCTGGACAGACCCATTCTTGCAGGAGTACCGCAAGGATCCCTGCTGGGTCCTCTCTTATTTAACATCTATATCAATGATATTCCGCAACACCAAAATACTATGCTCTGCTTGTTCGCGGATGATACTGCCGTTTTGTCCACTAGCTCTGTCTACTGGAAAATCCATGCTACCCTTACTGAACACCTCATGGTCATTGAAGAGTGGCTTAATAAGTGGAAAATTAAAATAAATCCAAGCAAATCCACTGCTGTCATTTTTACTAGGAAATGCACTCTACCCCCCCCCCAGATTCAACTAGGCGGTTTTTCGGTCCCCTGGTCAAATAAAGTCGAGTACCTCGGTCTTACGTTAGATAAAAAACTTACCTGGAGAGCCCATATTAATAAAATCAAGAATAAATTTATTTCTGCCAAAACTTCCCTCTACCCCTTAATTGCCTACAAATCAAAGCTCTCCATGGCTAACAAGCTTTTAATTTATAAATCATACTTTCGCCCTATTATCACCTATGCAGCCCCAATCTGGGATGGTGCTGCGGAAACAAACCTGAAACCTCTTGAGGGTCAACAAAGTAAATTTCTTAGACTGATCACTCAGTCAGACTTCTACATCAGAAACGAACAGATCAGAAACAATTTGGGTGTCCTTCCCCTATCAAGATACATCCAATTCCTTGCTTTTCGCTTCTACAACAAACTTTATGAAATTGATAACTCTGAAATTCAAGCAATTGAAAACTACAGTCCCTATGAACTTTCCAATTTCCACAGACCAAGGGCGGTTCTGCGAGTTAAGCCACTTTCAAACTAATCTTTTCGCCTCGCAAAAAGTAGAATTAAATAAGTAAATAAAAATTGTATTTATATATATGCATATTTTATATATATATAATAGAATAAAAAAAATTTTTGTCTTTATATAGTTTTATTAATACTATGTATATAAACTGTAATTTAAAAATATTTTCTTGCACTGTTGTTTGTAACGTGTATTCAAATTTTTCTTTTTTATGTTTATTCAATCTCATGCAAAGAGCTCTCGTTGGGAGCACTTTAACCTAAGCAAAATATTTACTTAAATTTTTTGTTTAAATGATCTTATGTTTTGAAATCATTATGTTAATCTCAACTAAAGTTAGGTGTAGAAAAATTTCTTAGGAATAGAAGGTGCATGGCCTTTTAGGCTAGGAACCTAACAAACACTAGATCCATTCTTCTTAGGATCATCGATTGAAATTCGAACTCGCTATCTTCAGATAATGAGAACGAACGTCCTAATGAACCACTACGGACTCGTATATTACATTAAAAAGATAAAAATTGTCTAAATTAGATTCCTATATTAATGATATAATTATGTATTTTATTATGTCAAAGTGAGATTTACGATTAATTCGCCAATTTTTTCAGACAAAAAAAAAAGCATATCATCATAAAAAATTTTAAGCCGTAATATCTTGTTCTTGAATTTTCAATTTGTTTTTTTATGGCAACTTTTTAATTAGCTAATTTCAATAGATTTAAATACTTAATTTTTATAATTTTTTACTTATAAAATACTATATACTACGAGTTACAAACTGTTGTCTTTTATTTATATAACAAAATTTTTTATGGAAAATTTGAAATATTAGTAATAAAAGTATAATACAATTGCAAATTTAAAGTAGCATATCAAAATTACAATAACTTCATTAATATATTTGCAGCTTACTCCCCCATCATAAGTTTTCTTCAATTAAAATCTACCGAGTTTTCTTCTCCGTTAATTTTATTAGTAATTCATCGCATATCTCATCGAAGCAAGTAATGTGGGTAATTACCAAATGTCGTTGTTCACTCTTCGTGTACTCCATTCATGAAAATAAAAGCGAAACACATCTCCAACAAATTATCTCATTAATCCAGCTATGATAAAACCTATTACATTTCCCATTCAAAATGTTCAGAGGATAAATGCTGGAATGCAGAACAGTTGCGAGCCTTTTAACACTTCCCCAATGAATGCGCTATTTAAATAAAACAACCCATGTTTATTAAGCAAACTCTCAAAATCTTTTCTAGAGAAAAGTATTTCTCTTTCTTTGAAGTTCTCCCTTTACCTTTCCAACTAACTGAATATTTTAACTGTAACCAGGGAAAAATTCCGATTAACTCTTAAACGTGTTTTTCCAAAAGTGATTCATGTAAACAGACTGAAAGGATAAGTTTCTTTAGAGGGTTAAGGTAATTTGAAATGTAACTATGTTAAGGGTGAAATTATGTGAGTATTTTGGATATTTATAAATATTAAACTGTTGAGTGACGCCATATATATTATATTAAATTTTTCCTCATTAAATATAAAATATAAACAAGAAATATGATACCATACCTGTATTTGATATTTAAAACTCCATTTCCATTAGTGGAAAAATAGTGCACTTTTACATATATATTTATTTATTTATCTTTGGATTTACATCTCTCTTAACACTTTTATTAACTAAAATATGATATTCATGTAGCTTTTCAACTAAACTAATTAGATAACCCAAGGGTCCAAATAAATGAATTAAATGCCTACATTTTTTTTCTTTGATTTAAAGAAAATATTAACATAAAGATAGCCACAATCGTAACGATTAGAAGAACAGTGATATTTCCCTATTTTCATTATTCTATTTATTAATACTAATTATTGTGAGCAAATGAATGCTTTCTGAACATTGGTTTTATTGCTTTAAAGGAGAAATTCTAAGTAATTAACAAGTCAAATTGGGTTGGCATATTTCCTCCATTTAGTTATATTGCATCTAAAACTCTTTAGATTTATTAAGTCGCATTTCATATGAAATTTCATTACGCTTTCATAAACAGTGATAAATAAAATTGAATTAAAATAATCAAATAACTTGTTTTCCATTATCTATACTACCGTTATTGATATGAATTATACATTTAAATATGTAATCTAATATATTTGGACTGTAAGAAATACTAATTTCTTTCTTATCATACCAGATTTATTACATTTTACAAAATATTTGCAGATTGTATCTCTGGTGCTGATTTGTTGTCAAATGTTAGATTAGTATATGTTCAGAATTGTCTGTTTCAAGAGAAATGCGTACTTGTCGAATATAAAAATGTGTGTGGCCGATTCATTTCTATATTTATGGGACATATCTAATGAGTTTCACATTTCAATATCGGCAGAATTTTTTGTGATAAAAAAAGTTGAAGGTAAGCCCACAAACCTAAGAGATGGTTGAGCACTGTCAAAAGAAATTTCGAAACACGGCGATGATGCGACAGCGATGACTTATATACTCCAGGAGTTCCAACCGAGCATTCGGGATTGTTGTTTTAATAAATACAATCCGCAGAAAGCACATTGCTTGGTTTTTTAAGGTCACGCTGATGCTCACAAGCCTTTGTTTAAAAAATGCATGATATGTGTAGGGTTGAGGGGAGGCGAGGAACGTCATAAATGGACCATAGATGAGTGGATTCTCTGGAGCAATGAATGCAGGTAGAAGCTCTACTAGTCTGATAGCAGAGACTGGGTTTGACATATGACCGGGGAACAAAAACTTTTTGCTTGAATACATCGTGCCTACAATAATGTTTGGAAGTGGTAGAGTTATACTATATAGATGTTTCTCGTGGTATGGACAGAGATATTTCTACAAACTGAGTGGAATAAACACTGCTCATCATCCAAACACAAGTGAAAAGCATATCTGAAGGATTAAGGCTGTAATTGCTTTATATGGGGTCTCTATCAGCTTTTGAATATGAATAAATTGTATTTATTTCTTTTATCACGGGTGTCCTACTACATTTATCGATAGATAGTGCATGTATATAGATGTATGTATGCATGTGTATTTATATACACAAATACGTAAATTAGTTCACACCGTAAATGTCAAGAAGAATGCAAAATAGGCAATAAAATTATTAAAAAAACTCGTAAATTAAGTTGAGAATCACCACTTTCCCATTATAAAAAATTTTAAATCTGTTGGTCTAGTTGGTTTATCAAAAGATAAATTGTCATATGTTTCTGTAAGCAGATTGCCAAACAATTTTAAATATGAGTGAATGTGATTACTTTTTTTAAGAATTACATAATTACTCATTAAATAAAAAGCATTTTTCAAACTATAAATTGTGATCAATTTATTTTTCCATTGAAATATTAAGAATGATCTTCTTCCACTTGAAATCAGTGCATAGCTTCACTGCAATGTCTTCCACAAATTTATATTTTATAAATGAAGAAAACTGGTGAATGAGCTGCTGACTGAACGAATCTGTTAAATGAGTAATCAATAATAAAGCGGTTTTTTTTTTTGCGTTTCTATACAACTTAATGTCTCTGTTTCGAAATGGTTCAATGATGATTTGGCCACTTGCACCTTGGTCAAGTCATTCAGTCACATTCCATTAATATCGGACAAATACCATTCAATTTGGGTGAGGAATCGGATGACGATATCATCGATTGATTATAACGCGAGTGTCTGAATTATGGTCCCCAAGCAATTTCGTGCCATGCGCATATAGGCACAAACTGTTGAACCATGGTCAAATGACTTCAGAAGCATCACATTTAGTTTGAAAAGTTTATTTTATAAACCACTGATTGCTTTACGAATCCCAAAGCCATGATTCCACAAGCCAAATCCATGTGCTCATAGATCATTTGGATAACGGAACCATGCTTTTGATTAGATTCCCTTACGTCGATACAGGCTATATAATCCTCGTCAAATGGTTTTGGACACCTACAATCATTTCTTTTGGTGAACAGATTTATATATTTAGGCAATATCTAGTTTCCAGTTCTTAGTATCCAAAACATTAATATTTTGAAACAAAAAAAGATATTCATTTTAAATTTTAATGATTTTAGTTACAAAATTCATTGAAATTTTTTTTTTTTACTTATATCATTCCGCATTGGACAATCACTTTTTGATTTATTTCTTCCGAAAAAACCAAAAATATAATTTAGGGAAATGGTTTTCTTATTTTCTTCAATTATTTATTATTGGAATTACGATATCTGATTTAGACAAAGAAAAATTAATCATTTCTGATGAACAAAACTTCATATAGGCATCAATAATATTTTAAAATACAGTTTTTTTAATTTAAAACATTATTTCTTAACAATTAAAGATGCAAAAAATTTTAATTTTGTAAATTTAATATCATTAATATGTATATTAAGAAACTGAAAATAATATTTTCAATAAATTATATTGTTTTTATAAAAGAAAGAAACTTTTAAAAAGGACAAACTTATATATTGATAGTAAAATTAAATGTTTTTTCTTAAGGAATTTAATTTTCAGACTATTGAGAAACATTATTGGTACATTTTACATATAAATTAAATACATGAGCATAAATCTGAAATAAAATTGATTCAGAAAATACAAAAATCTGCTTAGGTTTTTTTTTATAAACAAATTGGACTGTAGACACATAGTATTAATTTTAAATGTTTTATTCATTACAGTAAATGTGCCACTTTCAAAATCAAAATTAAAATTTCGAAAGTGTACAAATCTAGAAATTGATTTATTCTTTTATACAATAAAGTACTGCTATTGTTTTATAGCCACATGAATTTAAGAGAAAAATGTTAAATAAATCGAATGTGACATGTTAGGCACGCACGCCAAAGATTTAAAAAATTTTTGATTAATGAGGACAAATTCATTTTCTCATACAACAATATTCTATTGCTATTTTACGTGCCAAAATTTCAAGTATACTAGTCCAGGGAATTACATTATTTTTTCATACAATGAAACTCTATTGTTGTTTTATAGCTATATGAATTTAGCAGAAAAATTCCAGTAGATATTTCAAATGTGTCAACTCAGACACACGTAGTATATTCAAAACTATTTGCTCTCTCAATTCTATCATACAATACGATTCTTTCACTGTTCTACAGTTGCTTTAATTTAAAAGAAATGATTTATTGGGCAGTGGCTTTAATGCACATAAAAAATAACTTTTCGTTTGGTACTGTCAATCAAACGAATTGAATTCATTTAAGACACCATAAACGTCGAATGGCTCAACGATTAACTTATTCTTTCATGCAACAAGATACAGAAGATGCTCATTTTTATACGAATCTCTAATATATAAACACTTATTTTTTTACGAACTAGTAGCTAGTACTTACTGACACCATCAAAACAATGAAAATTTTAACTCCCTAAAAACTAAAATTTTGAAAAATATTTTTTGTGTACTTTTTGTTTCTAACAAATAGTTTTCTTTTTTTTCACATTTTTTTCAAATTTTTTATGATCTTACTTTTTTAATTTCATTTCTCTTTTACATAATGCCTGAGAATTTGATTTATCCTTGAGCAAAGATGCGACACGAGCAGACATTTCAAAAATTTGATAAGAAAGGACTTAGGTATCGAATTAGATTCCTAAGGGTAAGAACATAGAAGAAGGGGTTGAATCTAAAAGCTTGAAGTCTGTCCCGATTTATGAAGTTTCCCTTGTTCAGAAGGAGACTAAAACAGCTCCATTGAGGATTTGTCGCAGTTGAAGAATCGAATGTGTTTATCTTTTAAAGTAAAAAAGAAAATTCTAAGCGAAGTAGAGGGTAAAATATTAAATAAAAAGAAATTACCAAAAAGCATGTCTTAATAGCAAACTTTTGACAATTTTGAAAACTCGAGAATTGCAAAATTTTGAACTCGAGAAAAAGCAAATAGTATCAACAAAAGTGCTCCATCTCGAAAACATTGTAGTGAAGCATCCTAAATTGGAAAATGTTTGCTTAGTTAGACGAGAAAAATAAATGGAATGAACATTCCTGTGGATGGTAACGGCATAAAGCTATATGGTAATCCCACTGCTTTGCTATGGGGCTGAATATAAGAGATTTCAAACCAAAAATTTAAAACTAGATACTGAGCTCTAGTAATTTGTGTACTATTAGTGGAACTAAGATTAAAATGTAGGAATTTTAATGAAAAGGAGTACTGAAATTAATGCTTTCCGAATATGACCCGACGGTGGATGAGACACGTTTGTTTTCTAAGATCTTATTCCAAAGAACACTTTCCTTTAAAAGTCTTATATTTAATGGGTATAAGAGAGGTGAAAAAGGAAGCAAAGAACTAATTTTGATCTCAGTCAGCATGGATATAACAAAAAATCTGCCCCTGCTTCTCATAGTAAAATATTTAATACCTATATGTTTAAAAAATGTTCAAAAACTACCAGCTGCATATCATGCTAACATTAAAGTTTGAATAACTAGAAGAATTTATTAAAATTGGCGAAGAGACTTAGATGGACGTTTTTTATAGGAAAATCATAAAGTTCTTCTAAATGTGGATAACTGTAATGCTCAGGTTGCAGTGACGGATCATGAATCAACGCGTGCGGAGTTCCCCACTCGTCTACTAATGCAACTTCTGTTTTACAGATCAGGGAATAATCAACATTTTCTAAAGCAAATATCGTATAATTTTGCTAAGAGTCATCATTGGTTTAACGTTTGAGTGACCTTATGAAATTGAGCATCTAGGAGCAATGCATTTGTCAATCAATGCTTGGAATTTTGTTAAAGCAAAGACAATATCGAGAGCATGGCAATATTTTTGTTTCATTAGAGATCCCACCTTAAAAGAAAACCAAGGTAATTTACTTGATGACTTAAGTGAAGATGAGTCACTCATGATGAACTCTAACAAAAAAAAAACCTTTGCTGCCTGACATTTCTTTCGACAATTTTTGAATATAGACTTACATGTTATATATACGGAAATAATATCGGATGATGAAATTGAGAAAAAAATGAATGGGAACGAGAGAAAAGGAGCTTTTAGATATCGAACAAAAAATTAACGCAGTATACATGCAAAATAGGAAGCTGAATGGCTAACAGTTATAGGGTATTTTTTTGAGGAGGGAAACAAAATGTGTTTATACATTGCAAAAAAAAGGAAAAATGTATGTAATCTTTAAACAGATAAAAAAATTATTATACTTTCGTGACTTTTCATCAATAAAATGAAAATAAGTATTGTTTTTAAGTATGAATCTTATTTTGTACGTGTTTTATTTTGAGCGTGTTATTTTTTATGTAATACATTATAAATATTTGTATCTTATATTATTTCACCCTAGTAAAAGTAGTTTGTTAGAAAAGAAATAAGATCTTAATAATCTAATACATTATTTAATTTATTTATTGTCATTTTTTTTACATATTTCAAAAACATATATATTTAAAAATTGAAATACATTTTATTCTTTCCAGAAACTAACTAGAATAATAATGAAACTAACGATATGCAACTTTATCGAATCATGATTTATCATTATTTGAGGAGCAGCACGAAAAATAAATACATCACTATCATAACTAAAATCTGTTTCAGAATCTGATAAATCACCAAGAATACATATACTCTGTCAATGGCTGAACGTTTTCTAGCAGCCTTTTTTGATTAGTAAAAGGCTACAAACAGTGAAGTTAGAGCAATAATTGCAAACGGGGCAACTAACGCCATCTGTTAGTCAAAAGGTAACTTAAGCGTCTAATAATGTATATAATTTATTTCATTGATTAACGGGGAAAACGTGGGATGCGCTACTCAAGAAAAACACAACCTCAGGAATATCGCGGAATGAGCATGTTTTGCTATATTGATATGGCCCCAAGAAATTGCGGGATGCTCAGTCAAAGGATTAATAGTGAATTGAATTCATTACGGCTAGAATAGATGTCGAATTACTCCAGGCTTAATTTTTCCTTTCATGCAGCCAGATACGAATGTTTTTCCAAATGTCAAAATTTTTATGTATTAGTTTATCATATATATTATTTAATTAATTCATTGTTTCATAAAATGAAATCCTGCTGCCGTTTCACAACTATATGTATTTAAAAGGAAATTACCTGTATATGTTTTAAATGTGTCAACTCAGAAGTGTGCAGCAAAGATTCAAAATTATTTGCCAACCCGATTAATTTGTTCTTGAATACAACCCGTTGAATTCATTGTTCATGCGTTTAAAAGAAATGATTAATGGCGCAGTGGTCTCAATGCAGATAAAAATAATTTCTCGTTTAATACCATCATCCAAAGGAATTGAATTCATTAGGGCTACAATAAACGCCGAATTGCTGCAGGATACTGGGCAAAGATGATTCGGCGGCAAACGCCAGAATCCCATTAGAATAATTCACTCCAAATCCAGCGTCGGCCAGATGCTAATTTGGCACAAATCGCCTCGTAAATAAAAGTGCGGTCTTAATCCCTGAGAACGCTGCCATTTCCTACCAAGTGCATTAAAGTTCGCCGTAGGGGTTGGCAAGGAAAATGCGGAACTTCCGCCGAGACCGGAAGGAAAGATCCATCTTCCGCAGTTGCGTGTTATTCGCGACACTACCCCCTTTTAGCGGATCGGTCACGAAATATTCCACTTTCCAATGGGCGGCTGATTCAGAAAGTTCCTAATAGTTCCCATTATATATATTGGAGTTCGGAGGGCAGGGAAGGTGGACGTGAGGAGGGAGTTGCATGAGGAATTTTTTTATTTTATCCTTCTCGACTATGCATGTGACACTGATTTTTGGGTGTATGGAACGTCTATTATCCTATTCCCAATTCAATAGTTGTTAAATTTCCTATTTCAATTACAATTAGTATCCTATTTTAATTAGAATGAGTTACTTAAGTATTCTATTTTAATGTGTTCATAAATTGTAAGAATGAGAAAAATAAATAAAACGACTTTTTTTCTGGAATATTTTTTAAGATTACAAAATGTCAACTACTTTTCTAAAAAATTTTTTAAAAGGACAATTAAAGTACACGTTGAGGTGAGCTGTTATTTTAGGTACTTATCTTCCCACATTTTATAATATATTGTGACAGTGAAACATATAAATTAAAATACTGTGTAAGAGTAAGAGCACCCAAAATAATACTCTGAAGCTTTTGAAAAATATTATATTTTCTGCCATGAATCATCAAATAATAAAATATTGAGGCAGTTTTGCACTGCAAAATGTTTTTTGAAATTCTGAGGAGTACTTGTTTTTTTTTTAATAAAAATTATACGATTTTTGAAAGATTTTTTACAGTTTTCCTTCAAAGTTATCTGTAAACTGCAATTTTGTATCACAAGAAAGCGCAAACTGTAATATTATAATTAGGTTTCTTTCTACGGGAAAACTAACAATTCAGTGTGGAATTGTCTTATCAAAAAGTGTAAAAAAAAAAAAAAAAAAAAAAATTAAGTTGGCAGAAAATTGGAAAGTGTAATAACTCAGAATATTATAAGCACTTCGTGGGCATGAAGTCTCAAAATGAATCGTCATTCATTTGAATCGAAGTAAATCCTTCAAATGTTTGCAGGAAATACAGCAAAATATCGAATATTATACGAAAGAGCTTTAAGACATTCAGGTTTTCAATATTAATTTTGTACAAAATTTAGTATTTATAAAAATGTATTTCTTCATTTTAAAATTGATTTACACATATTATTTACTTCAATAATAAAGGAATGTAAACTTTCAATCTGGTGAATAGACATGCACGCATTAACGATGCAATCGAGACTGTACCTTAAGGCTAACAGATTTGGGAATGTAATC
Organism: Latrodectus geometricus; assembly: GCA_026290005.1. Classification (NCBI taxonomy): domain Eukaryota; kingdom Metazoa; phylum Arthropoda; class Arachnida; order Araneae; family Theridiidae; genus Latrodectus; species Latrodectus geometricus. The sequence goes on from JAPDSC010119278.1 coordinate 713,275, forward strand.
CAATGCCTCTTCATTTTGAACGACGGTCTGACACCTGAGCTGGCACCCTCCTTCCCACCCACCAGCGGAAGGACTTCACAGATGAACGTCCCACAGAGCTCCAGCAACCCAATAAGGGAGAATGTGATCACCCTCCCAATCACTGCAATAACTGAGGCACTTTGCTGATTTGTAACGGCTACTGAGCCACTGCAGCCCTGATGAATTTGGAATCGTTGAAAAATGAAATAAAATCTTTCAACATTTTAATTCTATTCCTTTAAAATATACTCCAATATTTCCAAGGTTTTCTTAAGCTTCGTAAATGCTTCAATGAAGAGGAAAATATTTTTGTTATAATCATTTGTTACGATAATAATTCACTATTTTCATAGATACCAAGGCCAAAATTTAAAAATCGTAGTTTATTAAGAAGGGTTATGAATAGCTATTTCTTATATAATTACCTTAATTAACCTTAATCATCTCAATAATTCTCCTTCACTTCATTTCTTTTTGACTTAAAAATACGATTCTTACATACAAAGATAAGCATATCAATAAATATGTTTTCCTTCATGAGTAAAATTTTTGATTGCAAAAATTTTTGAATAAAATTAAGGGGATTGATCATTTAATAAATTATGTTTTTAGTTTTGTTTTTTTAGGGAAATCATTGAAAAGTTAATTAAGCTTCATGACAAAGGATAATAAAAAATAAAAAAGTTATGTATTCTAGAATGAACGTTCATTTTTCTTTATTTATTTACTTTTTTTAGAATGAAAAACATGGTATTAACAACTAAAAATCATATCTAGAAAATGCTATTAACATCAACTATCACATATAAATAAAAATTTCAAAAATCATTAAAAATCATTGGGAGTGATCAATTTTAAAACATAAAAAAAATTTATTGAAGAAATTTAAAATCAATAAAAAAATTTAAATGGATAATTTATTTCTGTAACGAAACATTTTTCTAGGTCATACTATTTAAAAAATAAAATAGAAGGAATATATTTTTTAAAATAAGACAATGTCTTATTTTAAAAAAGTGAAAAAAATTCTCAGTAGCATTAAAATCCATTGTTATTTTAAGTTCGACTATGTCTTTTATTTCGCAATAAAGATGTTTAAGTAAATAATATTTAATTTGTTTATTTATGATTGCTATTACTAATATATTTCTAAAAATAATTAGTTACAAGGTAAAATAATGCATTTTAATATATCAATATAAGTATATCAATATAAGGTGAAATAATGCATTTTAATATAATTTTAATATATAATATGTATTTTAAACTTTCAAGTGTATTTGAATTTTAAAATGAATAGATATTTGTTAAATAAACTTATAATAAATCTATAATTTAATTAATCTTTACACTTTCATCATTAAAATAAATATTTAATAATATGTATATGTATATATGATAGCTTCACTGAAGTTCTTTAAATCTTGGATATTTTTCTCAAAAGTCTAAAATATCGTCTCCTTAATAGTTTGAAAGGGGGCAAATAGTATGAGCCTGTCTAAATGGAATAACTGTGACTGAAGCATCCCAAATTTTAAGCTTTTAGAGTTACGGTATCTAAAATCATGATAACATGCACACTGCGCGGCAAGATAAGCTCGGAGGAGCAAAACAGGAGATGAAAAGTGTATCTCAGTGGAAAAAACAGACATATTTTGAAGTGGATTGTAATGTCTAAAAAGCAATCTGACCGCAGAGCACAATCAGCATCCTGATTATCAGTGTCTTAGAAGACATCTTCCTAAACAGAACATTGACGGCAGAGCAACAAGTCACTCATCCACGGATAAGGTTGCCAAACGTCTTCTACAGTGATGTCACACTAAACAAGTCTAGTCGATTGATGCGTAGAAGAGGATAATATGATCTGACGAATCATCTCTTTCACACTTAAAAAAATGAAATGAAACATATGGAGGATGCTTCATAACAAGAATCATTTTACATACATATTCTCATGCCAGAAATCATAATGGAAAATTTCCTAAAACAATATTGTAAGGAGAATAATTTAAAAAAATGTTTTTTGACTAAAAACATAATAGTAAGATCTGAAAATTTTCCTGCATGAGATTAATTTATAGATATTTCGTTAAAAGTTCAAAGAATAGGCAAACTGTTCAAGGAGTCTCCCCAGTAGATGCATCTCTTAGTTAGAGCTGAGAAAACGGGGATAAGGTCAGCATCCATAATCGCACCAATGAGGCAGAGGGGGCAGGTAGGACTGTCCACCCAATTGAAACGGGAAAGGTAGTTATACAAATAGTCATGTCCAGATGCCAGTCGGAAGGCAGCCACTGCATTACCACTTGGAAAGTCGGGGTGGTTGAAGATGGCATTTCTCCAACGCTTTTCTTTCGTTCGATCTTACAATAATGACATATGGATTGTCTTAATAATTTGATTAACTTTTGAAGATACCTACTTATAGCCAACCAAAGGGTATGGAGCCTCATTAAGTTAAACTTTTTTGGCCAGCTCGTCTGCTTTTTCGTTCCCTGGGATACCACAGTGCGATAGAATCCATTGTAAAACAATCATTTTACATTTGTTTTCAAGTAAACTTAATCTGGATACATTGGGAATATTTTGCAAAGGGAATAAAATCCAGGCATATCTTCTCATTCTGGAGATATTTAATAAGAAGATCTGGAGAACACGTTGTGGACCAAAAAAAATTTCTAGATGCTTATTCAGAGAAGAATAATGATAAGATCCGGTAAACGTCTTTGGTAATAAAAACAATTTTTAGCTATTTCTTCTTATTTAGGTGAGCATATTACGAAAACAGGTAAGGCACCCTGAAATGAAAATGATTTTTAGATATTTCATTTTATTCAGGGAAGAATAATGAGCAGATTCAAATTATGTCTTGAAATGAAAATAATTTTTAATTACTACATCTCATTCAGGTGTGCATAATGAGAAGATCTTGATAGTGTCTTGCAACGAAAATAATTTCCAAATATTTCATCTTATTCATGGGAGCATAATGAACATAATCGGTAAACGTCATTCAGCAGAATTTATTCCATGTTACATCATCTTATTCAAGTGAGCATGGTGTGAAGATCTGGAAAGCATCTTCTAACGATAATATTTTTTAGATTTTTAACCTTACTCAGGAGAGCATAATGACTAAGTCTGGGAACGTCCTTTAACGAAAATAATTTCCAGTTATTACATCATCTTCAGGTGAGCATGGTGTGAAGATCCAGAAAACATATTATAAAGAGAATAATTTCATCTTATTCAGGGGAGCAAAAGGAAAAGATCCGGAGAGCCTCTTGTAACGAGAATCATTTTTAGATATTTCATCGTATTCGGAATGTAATTAGAAGATACAAAGAACATTTGGTAACGAAACTAATTTCAAGGTAGCTACTTTTTTCCTATTTTTGACAAAAAAGGATGGAATACAAAACATCATTCAATAAGACTTACTAATAAATATTTCTTTTTATTCTATAATTTTTTTTAATGAGACTAATTTTTTTATACACATATTTACCATCAGGAGAAGAATCAAACAAAAACCCCCTTTTTTCTTACGATCAATAAATTCTTTGTTCGATTTGAAACGAAAGAAAGAAAAGTTTCTTAGAATCCTTCGAATGCTTAAAAATAAATTTAGTCTGAAAATGATATAGAGCTTACAGGGTAATTCGGCACGATTCTCAGAAAATAGTGTATAAATATAATAACAATTTATATATAACTTCTGTGTGTGTGATATAAGATTTGTTGAATAGTTTTATCTTAATAACATATTTCATTTCAACCTTTCTTAGTTTAATAGCTTTTTATAAAATAAATCTATATTTTTACCATATTACTTGATTAAAGTTTTTTTTAACTGTAGGAATGAATAAGCACTCTATTCAATAGCGTAAATTACTCATTAGTTTCGTATTTTGAAAGTTAAATAGAAGTTTAATATATTTTATTTTTAAGAAAATGGTGATGAATAATTTACAAGTTAATCACACATCCCTATGTTAAATACAAATAAATCTATCTAAATTTTTAATTTTAACTATGGCTAATTGTAGTTTTACAAAAAATATGCAAAAATGTATTTCAGAAAATCTATAGGAATATGCAAATGTAAATCCTCAATGAATGTAGAGATTACAAATTTCTCCATACAAGTTCTCAAAATATTATAGATATTTTATATTTTGTTAATGAAATTTACGATGCAAAAAAATAAAGAAATGATAAAAAAATAAAAATACACATTATGGACACATAAAGATTTTAATTTTCATAATTCACAATAATACACTCATAACGAAAGGAAACATCACGAAAATAGTGATAACTCTAACAAATATAAGCCAATTTCACTGAAATTAGAGTATGTTGGTAAGTAAAAGAAGCTGAACAATATGATATTATGCAAAATAGTGGTGCTGCTGTTGGAATGCGTCATTTGTGAGGAGAATAAAAATGGATGTCTCCGAGCAAGGCGGCCATTGTCACTACGTGGCTGAGATTAGAAATCTGGTAAATCAAAATTTTAACAATAGCCCCCAGGCATCATTTGACAGAACAATTTCGATGACGAGCTATTAAGAGACTAGAGGCAGTCGGATAGAAGTGGCCGAATGCGAGTCCGTCTGTGAGTCATAGACTTTGGCAACAATTTCTAACCACGGATTCGACATCCAGAAGTTTCAGCCAACGATGGCCATGTGCTACCACGCGTACTGATCACCGAAATTTGACATTATGCGCACGAAGGAATAGAACCGCAACTCTATCTGAATTCATATTCCCTCCTGTTTGATCTAGATCTGGATACCAGCCTTAAAGAGTCCCTGTAAGTAAACTCTTTAAGGTCGTCTGTGCATCGAAGGTTTCACGAACATGATATTTATGCTAAGCAACCAGTCATATGTGTCCCGCTCTCATCACGCCATAGTTGGGAACGTTTGCAATGGGCACGTCAATCTGTTCATTGCACGCGTGATCAATGGAGGGTTATTCTCTTTATGGATGACCCAGGTTTAGCCGTGAAAACGATAGTAGGAGCATTTTTATTTGGAGAGAACGTGGAATTCGTTTTCATCCATCAAACATCTGTGAAAGAAATACATATGTATCAAGCAGCATTGATGTTTGGAGTTGTATATCTTTCTTTGGGTAGATGCACGACCTTCATATCTTCTCCTGTTGAAATATTAATGCTATAGATATCCTTGATATCTAGGATGCTTATGCCGAGGTGTAGGTGATGCTTTCATGTTACAGTATGATAATGTGAGACCACATAGAGCTTTCATCATGGACGCTTATCTTGAGTAGGAAACAATTGAGTACATGCTGTGGCCAGCTTGATCACCGGACCTTAACCCAATCGAGCATTTTTTGGTTTCTCTAGGATAACTTGTACCTGCTCTCAAATCTCCTCTAAGGACTCTACGCTATAAAAACACGAGTTTCTTTTTCTTCTAAGAAAACTAATTAGTATGAAACAAGAAAATTGCTTATTTTTGAAGCCAATAAAAACGTACCTCCGTTGCAATTAAAATTAGATTAAGATATGAGAAGAAAGGCTTTTAAATTCATAAGTTGAAAATAAATTAATAAAATTTGTATCTATTCTAATGCAAAATAACAAATCTAATTAAATTTTAAAAGGAGTTCAAAACAATTCGGCCATTATTGGCTTTAAAAATTTTATAATCACTTTGTAAACGTCCTAAATAATATATATATATATATATATATATATATATATATATATATATATATATATATATATATATATATATGTATTCAAAGTTTACAAAATCAATGATAAATGATTATGATTTTCAATTCATTTAAATTTTCTTATTTATACATGTATATATCAGATATTGAAAAATAATTAAACAAGCTTAAAGACTTATAAAGAAGAAATTATACAAAAAAAATTGTAAAAACATTTTGAACTCTAATTTTTACATAAGTTACAGATTATTTTAAATGTTTCGAAAATTAAAATATTGAATGATGTGTTTTTATTCATTATGCATATATTATTTCCAAAAATGCTTTGAAACTATTAAAAATTCTATCAAGAAAGCTAATAGAAATAGAATCTCAATTATATCAATTCATTAAATTCTTGTTTTTTGAAAAAATACTATCTAATTTAAATTACGTTCATTTGTCCAAAATAACAAAATATGAAAGAAAATGTCCAAAACTTGATCATCATACAGCAATTAATGTGGTAAAAAAAATTTAACATTTTTTTCAAATTTTTTATTAGTATTATTAATAAGAATCAATTAGCAAGTCTCTCATGAGAAAACAAATTTAAAAATAGAAAAACTGTATATAATAAAATCAATTAATCAGTATAAGATAAATTTGAAATTCTCAATAAATACTAAATTATTTTCATCGATCTTCTACGCAAATTTGAAAAGCATCAATTAAAATAAGGATAGCAGTTAGTGGAAACAAAGCAAGAATGTAAATTTAAAACATTTGTTTTTTGAAGATGTTGTTAATTACGTAAAAGAATATTTCCTTATGAACTCAGACATTATTTATTTTATTTACATTCATTTATATAAATAATAAGTATCTGAGTTTATAAGGATAAATTCAACTGCATTAGTAACAATCAATAAGTTGTTATTATGCATTCTAGAATCCATAGTCCTAGAACCAATTCTTCCGAAAACATTTTATCTTGAAAATACTTTAACTTAGCATATTTTTATTACGCACTTTCATTTCTAAAAACATTAATAATGAAAAGTGATTTTATTATTTAAATTAAAAATGAAATATTTATAATTTATTTAATAAATAAATTTAATGATAATTATCTATTAATTGGACTTCTATGGCTTGGGAAAATTTTTTGGAGAATGAAGCAACGGGTTCCATATATGACTCATAATTAAATAATCGTGATGAGACGGATGCTGAAAATTCCACAAGATAAAATTTCATACATTGATACATGTAGAAGAGAGCTCAGGTGTCGATCTGGTCACTTGATGATCTGATGATTTTAAATTACTATGTTTAATGCAACTGTTTCCTCAAAACTAATCTTGAATTGTCTTGGGTTAGCTAGCCGGAAACGTATTAAAAAACTTATAGTGAAGAATCTTCATACTGATTTAATATTGCTGGAAAATTTTCCTCTCAAAACTTATATATCTTCTTAAAGAATACGACATTATAAAATTAATATTGCTCATTAATGTGCGATATAACTTATGACAGATTAAAACTTCTAATGACTCACTTAAAAACAAGATTTAACATTATTACCTGTTTAATATTTTCCTTAAATATTGATAAGAGAATATAACTATACTTTCTACGTGAATAACAATAAATGACAACTGTATCAACAATTCTACATTATTATAAAAATCGTCCAACATTCATGATATTTTCTAGTTTAATATTATTTATTACCTAATTTAAATCCCACGCGTTGAAAAACAAAACTCTCAAAATATATTTTACTATAGTTTACGCAGAATTATGTATATATTAGTTTGGGGAAAAAGAAATCCATTATTTTTACGTGAACTTTATATAACTTCTTTTCGATTCACTTTGTAAAAAGCTTTAAAACAGCTTTCATGTAGATTTTTAGGTCTTGCGTGTTACGACTGCTGATATGCGGTTAACTTCGATCATTTTTTGATATTTTATAGACAATTTCGACGATGCTGTATCCACATGCGAGGTGCATCTCTAACATCAAAAATACCCGAACGGAATCGACGAAACAAAAATTGTACGTAACTGGTTGTTACAGTCTTATATAGGACGATAAACACCTTTCACAATTTTAGCCACCCGGCTATCTTTTTCTCCGTTACAAGAGAAAAATGAAAATGTATCGAATTTTCTGTTTGTTGTGTTCCATTTTTAAAACCTTGTACTCGTAACTGAATTAATCAAACAAAAAACCGCAAGAGGATATTTTAGTGTCAAATGTCACCTTTCCAACGAGCATAAATCTGAAATTGTTTGATTGATACCTCACGACATATCGATCACTACAGACGTCTATCGAAAAAATAATGGATTAATTTTTCCCCAAACTAATAATATAATTCTATTCTTAACCCGTTTAAACTCACTTTAAAGCATTAAAAACTTCTATTGTGATAAAAAATAACTTAAAGTTCAATTAAAGATAGTTTTTTTCGTCATTAGAGTCATCTAAACTATATTGGTGATTTTTAAAGTCTTAGAAACTTTTTTATAATTCCATGTAGATTTTGGCTTAAACCATGTTATAGGGTTTTGTTTTAAGTTAAACATAATGTCATTTGAATAAAATAAATTCATTGCTTTCGTTAGTTCCAATATTATTTTTTAACTTAGTGAGGGAATTGTTTCACTTATATAAAGAACATACTATGTTGCAGTAAACTGTTTTCAACTATTTAAAATAGTGGAATTTTTAAATATGAAAAAGTTTTTTTATGAGACGTATATTTCTTTATGAGATATACGTTTATATATATATATATATATATATATAGTAAAAAAAATTTAAGTACTCAATAAACTGACTAAATGGAATTAAAATAAATAAACTAAACCTATGATTGGTCTGAAATTTTTTGGTTAATAAGTACTTTAATGGTGCTGATAATTGCTTCATTTGGTAACAATTCTTGAAACGTATGTTTTCATAGATATGTGTTTCGAACTTATAAATTTCTTTACTAAGATATTTCATTAGTAAAATAATTCACATAAAGAAAACCAAATTTCTGCGAAAATAAATTTACTGTTTTATATATTGTTTACAGATTATTTATTTGATAAGTACTATTTCATTGCACTGACACAAATGTTTCAAAACCGATATATTTGGTGACCCACACGGGGAAAAAAGGAAAAAATTTATAACACTTAATTGCAAATAAATATATAAATAGAATAAATTTATCATAAAAATAAAATCAGATGGGAAGGTGGATTTAAAAACATGGTACTAAAAGGGTTAAAATTATTAACATTTTGTTACAGCTATTGATGCCTTGTTTCGTAATCAGCTATACATGTGGCGACTTTATAACTTGCACCGTAAAATAGAGTAGTACCATTTAATCTTTTACCTCGTCTTTCTACATTTTGTAAGCAGCCTTATCTTATGCATCCATTTTTTTATAACTTTGTCATCAGTTCTCATTATCAGACAAATCTCGCTTCTTTGCACTAAATTTCTGTAGTAAAAAAGGGTAAATATGCTCTGTTCATCCCATTTTCCAGGAACGCTTAAAGGAAAAGCATCTCCTTTCGATATTAGTTTCTGGTATGATAACTACAGCAGCCATGTAGAAACAGGGCTGCGAGGATGCGAGTGATGCCTTGACTCACCCACGCGTAAATGATGGCAGTCAGCACTCCACTCCTGCTTATCAAGGGTGTGCTGGGGACCATTCCCTGGTTGAAGGAGGCTCTGCACCATACTTCAAAGGACAGCAAATCCGCAAATCATTTTCTGGCGTTATTCGAATAAGTACATAAGAATTTATCAATAAATAAAATAAATCTTTTAATCACAGCTTAAAACCAATTAGTATTAAAAGAAAATAAGATAATTTACAAAACTATTTCATTCAAGGTATAATTAAAATTGTTAATGTATTCTATAAATTTAGTGCAGGTGGAAGACATTTTACAGGTTAAATAAACATGGATTGAAAAGGATGTTACTGGGTTTTACAAAATAAAACATCTAGAAAATTTTTTGACAATTGAATTTTCATACTGAGTGTAAACTGCCAAAATGTGGGATTAATAATAAATTCAGCTTTGTAGGATTTATATTTTATAGAAAAAAGAATATTAAATAATTTGAATTTAATGTTATATTCCTTGCCACATCTATTGGAAAAGGTGAGAAGAAAATAATAAACTATATATACGTTTTAACTCCTCTCTATTTAAATTTTCACTAGACTTTTTAGTAATCTGAGTATGAAATTAATTACTTTTAATATTTTTAATGAATCTTAAAGGTGAACTTTCTCTGATCACATACATCCATTCATATCCATTATCATTTCTTCTGGTTTAGATAATCTCAAATAAAGCAGTATGATACACACACGTCGAAATTTACTTTCAAGTTATCCAAGTTTACTCTTCTAGTTTTAAGCATCATCACTGGTTACATAATTCCTCAGGAATGAATATTATTCGATTTATTTAGGGTGTCTCACAATGTGTCGTTTACAAAAGATCTCCTTTTTATTCTCTTGTGGATTTATGGATTCTGCTACAGGATTCATGGAATGAATTGCGCCATATGTATCTCTAGACATTGGTTGCATCCATGCCATGCTTAAAAAATTCTGAGTACTTGTAATGATCTTATATTGTGTTTGATTGGTGCACCTATATTTTGAGTACTTGAATTGAGTATGGAAAAGCTTTCATACTGGAAAAATATATTAAATATTTGAGTCTGTGTAAAAATACTTCAAAATTAATTTCGTCACATTGTAATGCTCGGCGTCTACTTTTTGTCAAACCCATACTTCTTGATTCTATTTTTAAATAAAATGGCTCCTTCACAGTAAAACATCTTCAACAAGCATAGTTTGAGACCAATAAATTATAACCATTTAAACAATTTTCAACTTATATGACCAAAACATTAATTTCTATTTTTCCAATAAAGGGTGGAGTGGTTATCCAAAAACATTTTTTAATGTGAGAATCCACTTTTACGCATTCTCATTGAAACAAATGCCCCTTTACTTAAGTAGTAATTACAATCACAAAGACAACGGTTTTGATATAAATTTCATCCAGTATGATATCTATATTAAAATCAAGTTACATTAACAATTGTGAGAGTATGATTATACATGGAAGATACACATTTACAGTTTACGAAATTAATAAATTTGTTGCACGATGTAATATTGCACCTATAATATAATTTTGAACCTATAAACGCACGCATGCTAAAACCTTATTTCCAAATGCAACTGACAAATATTACAGCTAATTAGAAAACTTATTTTTTATTAGCCCATTTTTTTTAACTCACAAATTTTGAAAATACAATACCCTTTCAAAACAAAGACTTCGTCCGATATAGCTTTATATGGTTCAGAATCTGGCCAATAGTGTGAATAAGAAAGTCGAATTTCCAGTTCAGGTGTCGACTTCATCCCTTTGTCCATAGTTTAAAACTAGGAGTTTGTTTTTTATTTAATAGATTCGTTGAACTAAAATTATATATGTATACTTGATTAAAATTTTTTAATTTTTGTACATTTGTTATGCTAAAAACTTTGAGAAGCTGTTTCTTAATTTAGTTAAATTTTGCTTTGAAATAAATATATGTATAAACATAATAGGTAACAAAAAAATGTGTATACTTGTAAAAATTGTCTGTAAGACATCCGAAGTATTTGCTATGTGCATATTCTTTGAATTTTTAAGTGTTCAGCGTGTGAATTATATTTTGGACCGCTTTTTTTTTCCTTTAGATTTCATCATTAATCTATAGCTTTTAAACTTAATCCTTAAAAGTTCCTTAAGTACTTTCAGAAATCAAATTTTTATGAAACTAAACCTTTTTAAAAGCATATTTCGAAATAATAAAACAAAAGCAGATTCTGTTCTCAATGTATATTAAGATAATGCTCCAATAAATCTGATAATAATTAATAAATGTAGAAAGAATTTAACACAAAGCATAAAAATAAAAGACTTTAAAACCTGATAATCACCCTAAAGCAGTAAATATACACATCTGCAAAACCTAAGCAGAATATATGGGTGTCTAAATTTGAAATAAAAAAATTAAGGGAAGTCAATAAATTACAATATACGCACGCGTTAGCTCCTAAAAACAATTTTCGTGTAAATAACTTTTAACGCGTTAAAAATTCGGAATAGCTATTTTTTACAACCATTTAAAAAAACTTAATAAATGTTGCGTCAAAATTTTCAGCCTAATTTCACAGAAGGTGTGATCCGGTTCATTAGGAAGAATGTTAAAAAACACAGTTGCGCCAATTAATTGCTTTTTAATGCTTGTGGCAGTGGTTAACTGCTTCCACTTCAGTGGAAGAGTTAAAAGAATCAATGTTACGCCAACTATTTTTATTTCTGGCTTCCTCTTTTAGGTTCTTATTTTCTTTTTCAAAAAATCATGTAGTAAATTTTAATTTTTAGGCGGAGAATTTCTAAAGTTTTGTGAAAATTCTTACAAAAATCAAAAGGAGTTTTTTTTCTAGTTATACTTGAAAACAAAGTTTTTTCTTTAATCGAACTCATTTTAGAAAAATTTCGTTCCTTTGAGTTAGATAGAAAAATTATTTCTTTCAGAGAAAAGTATTTTAAATAGTTTTATACTTTTTCTTATTTTTATAAAATTAATATACGGGTGACAAATGCTTCTTCAAACATGAATTAAATTGCTTATGTTAAAAAAAAATTATTCAAGCTTGATTTCAACTTTGTAGGTAGGCCCCATAATTGAAATAAATACATTAAGTTATTAAACTTTTCTTGGAGCCTTCCCTTTGCTCTAAGAGCAAGGGAATACCTCTCTGAATATTAAGCATTTCAGTTTTTGATTCACCGACTTGTTGGTTTGATTGCCCCATCGGATTTGAATATTTACACTAATATGGAAACTAACTTAAATTTATGTTTGTTTTAATAAGGCCTCGTGCTTGAAAAGTGACCATTAACCCATAACTAAATCAATTCCTCATATTAATAATAAATATTGAGTTCTATTTTTATCACCAAATTAGAAATATGATTACCGCCAAATTAGAGAAGAAATTAATCTAATTAAATTAATTTTTTCATCCTAGCTTTAGATGGTAATAAAAATCATTTTCAGTTAAAATGTGACATCAAATTTGATATTATTGATTCATAAAATGCTTCAAAACAAAAATAATGTAAATTAATCATCTTAAAATACTTGTCACAATATGATATTAGATTGGGAAAAAATCCATTATTTTGCATTCAAAAACCAATTTCATTTAATCCAATGTTTTATTTGCATGTTTTTCAGCTATGTACAAATGATTTCAAACAGCTTTCTGGCTAGTCATGCTTGTCAACTTTGAACATTTTTGGAATTTTATCAATATTTTGATGGTGGAATTACTTGTCTGAAGTGCATATTTAACATCAAATATACTTGAACGGAATCGATGGAACCAAAATGACACGTAAATGTTTTTTTGCCGTATCGGGAGCATAAACATCATTCATAATTTTTCAATTGGCTGGTTTGTATTTTCGCCTTTATCGAAGAATGAATGTGATGCATCCTGTACCTTAAAATTGAATGGACTCAATAGAAAACAGCAATATATTTTTTTAGTGCGAAATGTGAACCAACGAACATAAATCTGAAATTGTCCGATACTTAACAAGATATAGAAACAGTCATCGACCAAAAAAATGATGAATTTTTTCCCCTCAGCCAAATATTTATGTTTTGTGTACACAATTTTACTATAAAAGTATTCTAAAAATTACAGAGAATTTAATTTTCCTAATTAATCTTTCCTGTAAATTCACTCTACGTTCAAAACTCAGAAAGTTTATTTAAAATTACTACCATTTCTTTTAAATAATTTATATTACATTGTTCTTTTTTCTTTTCAATATTCCGAAAAATATAATTTAAAGATACAAAGTCTTCACTTCATAAATTCGAAGTATTCTTCGCTGAGAAGGGAAAGAAATTCTTAATCAAAACTCCTCTGGGAAATATTTGAAAATCTTCGCCTTAATGTTTATGTGTAAAGAAAAATCAAATATTAATACGAGAACTTGGGGTATTAAATTATGATTTTCCATGTTTCTTATGAAGAGGATGAAATAAAATGAGTTTTTGAAAAATTTTCCCCTTTCTCAGATTCAGTTGAATATAAAAATTACAACAAAGGATTTTAATGAAAATACAATTCTAAAAAAAAATTACAGATACTTATGATGTATGTAGCTTTTTAGTATGCATGTGAAATATATATCATAGAATTCATTTATTTTATCGATTAATAATCAAATGTTTCATAAATTAAAATAAAAATATATTACCGAATTCGTCTAATATGTGTTATGCTTGGTTACTTTTTGCTATAGTAATGCACAAAAAAATCAGTGGAAAAAAAACAAGCATTAAAATTTAATTTTCAAAATTTAAAGCTGAAGCGTTCTCCTTTTTATGATGAATTTACGGATATATTTCATATTTTTGTAGTTTTTATAAGTTTTTTAAAAAATGTAAGATAGTCATTGAAATCATTGATTTTCAAAGTTGGTACAAAGTTTCTCGGCATTGTTGGTTAGGGTGTTCATTATCGGAAGAAAGTGAGTTCGATCCAAGCAGAGATCTGTCGTGTTCGCTCATGGCGTTGATGTACGTTAAATATATCCTGGGAGCAATGTCATCCGTATGAAATGATATCCGCTTCTGATCATAGAAGTGGCAGGCCATGTATTGGGTGTCTTCTGCTTCCAAATTACAATCTGACTCCCATCCGGCTACTTCGAACTAACTGGTAAAATCCAACTCAAGGCTAGATACAGGTAAACATGCTGGTGTAACAACGTTAATGGTTTAAAATAGCAGCAAATTAGCTTAGCTTGAAAATCAAATTAACTTTTTTCAATTAACAAGAAATAAGGCTTTTATCTCAATTTGTGTATTAAAATGTTTCTTTAAGTATAGCGAGGGAATAAAAAGTAACGAAAATTACATCAGAGTCAAAAATAAAATATATAAGCATGAATTAAGAGGACAATGTGACAGATCATGATTATATTCACCTTTCTTGGGATATATGAATAGATATTTAACATTATTCACTTACTAGGATCTTTCATCCAACAAAATAGTACTATTTGATGAGAAATAGTGTGTTCATATGTTTCCTTTTGGAATGATTCACAGGGTTCCTATAAATTTTAGATCTGGTGATAGAAAAGGCCATGTAACCAATTCTTAATTACTTTAGTTGCTTGAAAAAGAATGTGAGGAAGAGACAAACTTAACATCGTGCAATGTACCTTGTTATTTAAAATGTCCTTATATAACTTGCCATTTACGCGATATTGGAAGATAAAAATATTGTTTGCAATGTAGCTCAAAACATAATAACAGATAAAGATACTGAAGTAAAATAAGACAAGAATTGATCTTTAGAACATGAAACAATTAGATTCTATTAGTGCAATTATTTTCGCACCAAATTCGAGCATCGAATGAAATCACATGTTGGCAATAGTATTGTCAGCAAAGTAGCTGAAGTTATCGTCAACAAAACACAGCGATATTGCTTCCTTTGCTCATTTAATCATCAAAGTGTCAGTTTTCTCGGTGTAAATTTGACTAGTTCACAAAATTATTATTGATAGAGATATATTTTTGATAAAATAGATAAGAATATTATCATCAAAATATAGAATAATAATAATAGGAGCCTTTAAATACGGCGAGTCAAATTTATGTTAGATCTCCCACCATATATCCAGCGTGTTATGAAATAATTAGATCACAAATTTATCCTGACGATCTCCACACTTAAATTCGACTCGTCACCAAAAGTATTGTTGATAAGGATTTAGCATTCAAAATTTATGGTAACATCATTGATAAATTACAGTCATGTTTAGTTCATGATGGAAGTCCAATAATTTTTCCTGGAAAATGTGAAATGATTGTACCAAATATTTTGCTTGTATTTTCTAAGCCTTTAAATCAGTCCAGCCACAGGAAAAAGTAGTTTTGAAAACAATATTGTCAGACAAATTAGAAAGAATAGTTTTATAAAAATGTATAATTCCAATAAGAAAAAATACCATAATTGCAGCCTAATAAATTTTGGAACTTTCGTCACAAGTTCAGTCAAGTTTCTCTGTGGTATGAAGCAATAGAATAGTGCACACACAGACACACAAAACTGTTCTGACTTTCTTCTCTATTAATTATTATAGAGTTTGATTAAATGACAATACAATTTCTTCATTGCTTCATGGCTGGTTTTGGAATGAATAAATACTTTTGTATGTTACTTTGTAGAATTTCGGCCCTGATATGATGGTGAAACTTGTATACATTAAAAATGCTTTTGTGATCACTTTCTTATTTTTGCTTAAACAACATGCAATTTTATTTCTATTAATCCAAAATCCAATATTATTACACATTCTTTATTTATAATATAAGAATTGTTCCAACTGTACTGATGGTTTGAGACCTATTTCAATAATTCTTTTATGATTGAACACAAACAGGAAACTATCATGCAAACATGTTTAATAATGGCAAAAAAGAAAACATCACAACTTATTTGAAAAAGTATCAAATGTGAAATCCTCAAAAAAGCATATATGAATTAACGCTCATAGAAAGGTACATCATAACTTAAAGATTTAGAAACATTTTTATTGCTTATTCCCAACACAGTATAGAATCGCTGTAAATTAATAAAACGGCTAATTATACGTAGGCAATAAAAAAGTAGAAAAAAGGCAAATATTGAAACAGTATATAAAAATAATGTATGTATCTTAGTCTGAAGAATCATTTTTATTAAAATAGTCAAGTATAAGCAAAAAAAAAAAAAAAAAATATTCAATAAATCGAAAAACTACAGTAGAAATTTTGAATCCTAAAAGTAGAATACAACAAAAGAAAATTAATTTTATTATTAACTGACGACATGGTTTTATCCGGCTATTAATAGATGCCGGATAAAACCTGTAAAACCTGGTGGAAGAAATATTTTGGAATAAAAAATATTTCTGTAAATTAAAAGGATACTGATCCTCGTGTCAGTTCATAATTTTAACTTCAAAAATGAATCTTTCAAAAGAAATAATTTTCAGAACGGAATCTGAATTAGAGTAGTTGCAACTCTGCACCTACTCCAAAAGTGCAAAAATGGACAAGGAAAAAAAAAAAGAAAAAGAACTTCATTTAGATTTTGTTCCAAACATCTCAAATCAAATGAAAATTTTATATGATGCAAACATATATCTAATATAATGCCAATATTCATTAGAAATGCAAATAAAATATTTGTAATTTTGTGTGATTTGTTTTCAAAACAAATGCGTTTCTAAAACTTACAGAAAATAACTGGAAGATTATGAGCATTGTTTGCTTGAAGAAGCTCTGATGCTGCTAGATTGTTGGGTGGTCGTCATTCCGATATTTATAGAAACTACTACTTTGCTGAAAATATTTTTTGTCGATCATCAGATGGATACGGCATTAACAGATGATTAAAAAAGTTTGAGCATAAAAGTCGGACATCATTTGATGCTGAATAATTCATATAATGAAAATAACTTTAAATTGATAACACTAATAGTCTCGATAATTTTTATATTCTATTTCTAAGGGCATTCCCGTGTGCGGCTTCCGTCACGCGAACATCAACAAGTCGGTTTGGAGCCAGATATTAGCAAACATGTCTGCAACCAGAATCTATTGTGTCCTTTAAGTCATCAACATTCGTTCCTGTGAGTGAAATTTTCTTTTAAGAAACCTTGAAAAGAAAAAACTAAGCCACGTTGTATCAAGTGGATCTGGATAGCCAAGAGAATCGAATCACCTTTCCCAATCCATTTTTCTGGAAATGGTCACTCAAAAAACTACGAACGATGGTATTCCAAGTAACTTTAGCATTCTCCTCAATTTGCCAATTGAATAAAGCATTTCATAGAATAAAATGGAAAAAGAAAGCATCAAAAGTTCATTCTTATACTTGCCAAAAGAGAAAAACAAAAAGTTAATAATTCTCATGAATGTTTACAAAAGAAATTTATAAAATATATAATTAACAATATGGGCAGTTGATATTTACAAAGTAAATAATATTCAAGTAGGAAAAAGAGACTTTTATAAGGGAGTGTGTACTTTAAATAAAAATATGTAGTTCATCCTTCGAATTCCAAGCAAAGTATTAACTACATATTTTAAGAGTTAAGTGTTAGATGCAGCAATAAACTTCAGCATTTTACTAAATATTATACATAAGAATCTGTCCAACATGTTATAAACACCCTTTTAACTGTTTTTGTAAAGACATATAGCTAAGCAGATTAAGAACATTCACATTTACGGTTGCTTCTATTGTTTGCAGAATACTATTGATAATTGTATAGTAATACAATTATCAACTTCAAAAAATTATCTTCCCCTATTTAACCAATCCAGATGAGTCTGATTAAAAAGGTGTCGCCAATATGGCTCTTTAATTGGTGATTGGGAAAAGTTATATTCTTGGAGTAAAAGAGATTTATTCTGAAATTCGATGATAAGTATGTAAGGATCTAGAAAACACAAGGCATATTAGGCTGCAGACGTCCCGGATGATCAATAAACAGATTCCAACCCAAAGCGAGATTATTAATTTTTCAAGTTAAGATTGCGTTAAGATATTAAACCATGGTCTCCTTGTGACATAATGGTAGGACATAATCTTCGGATTATATGCTCTCACATTCGATCCCAGTCGCTGTCGAACAAAGGAAGATAGATTTTGCACTTTTGGTACCCCAACTGTCGCGGTGGTTGCTTCAGAATTTTCCCATTTACCTCTCTTGCGATACGTGAATACATCCCATTATGTGTATATATATGTATATGAAAAGTCTACAAGAAAGGTAATCAAGAGGTGGACAATAAAAATCCTTACAACAGCCTTGGGCAATTTGTAAGGGCAGTTCACAACGAGAAGCCAATGGCCTAGTAAACAACACTCTTTTAAAGTCTGACAATCCATCCACTGATGAACAACAGGAGACGGATTTTGAGCTTTTATCTTTTTTGGGAAGGTCTGCTTGGCAGTGTGCTTCAAAGTTTTTCGGGATTCCACCCTTGTGACTTATGTTTTTGAAATTCTTCTAAATAGATAATTTACGCGAACGATATCAAAATTTCTCACAATGGCTATGGACCATCCACAAAGCTCCGCCTAAGTTATACAAATCCTAGTATTCATAGATGTGTGTTTTAATGATATTATTTTGTACATTATATGATAACATTGAAAGATTCTGTGCTGCAGCAATTGGTTCTGTTTTCATTTTAATAAACTATATTACTGTTATCATTTTCGATATGGGCTGCAAAAGAGCTTCACGTAGGATCTGTATATTTGCCTGACCTGAATCCTATTGAATGATACTGCTGCATTCACAAGTTTCATTCCTTCAACCTCCCTAATAGTTTTGGAAACTGCTCTCAAGGAGGAATGACAATTGTTTGACTCTATAATGGTTGATAATTCACATAATAAGAATCATAGTCAAATTATTCCAAACTTCCTTAAGTATTTAGACATCCTATTGAAGTCTTTCTTTACATTTTTAACATTTGAAAAAGAAATTCATGGTTTTCATTTAATTCTTTATTACATTTCATGAATAAAATGTGTTAACTATTTTCCTCTCAATATTTAGGTCGGGTAAAACAGTAATTTTGACACATATTAGTGGATACTTTAACAGCCGAAATCGATTGTAATATAGGTGAACATCTGATTCATTTCCTTTAAAAGATAGTGGAGCACATACACATGACACAAAGGAGGAAACTTAGAAAACTCTTAAGCACACACACCGATGACACGACAGCAAAAAGAAGAAAACCATTGCCCATTTTCATTGCTGAATAGTGAGTGAATTCGAACCTAGTGCCTTTCACAATGAATACCTGTCTTGCCTCTTAGTAAAGCCTATTAAAACAAAACCGATTAGTTTACGTTTCATACCACATTCTGAAGTTTCATAGATTTCAGAATAAAATCATTCACAGTGTGACACCAAGTTGGGGAGGGGCAGTTGGTCTAAGGCGATTTTAAAACATGCTTAGCATCTACAACGTAAAATGCTTTTCACTATGAATTTTCATAGATAGTGAACCATATTTAGATATTCAAAGTGAAAAAATTCGGAAACCTCCCAAGCACCAACTATATAAAACGCGCATACAAATGATATAAGCTCAACATCCATCTCCCGTTGTTAAACAGTAGCTGAGATCAAACGCGGAACCCTATGATCCGAAGCGCTCTATGTTACATAAGCCTATCATGAACTCATTTCACAAAAGATTTCCCAAGGTCAGGTACACGCTATCGGGAATGAAACTCTATAAGTACAATCGATACTATTATCTAAAACAAGCGATAAAAACGCCAAATCGTACAACCGAATTCAGCCAAAATTTACATAAAAAATTTTAAGCAATGCGCAAGTATTTATGTTGTTAAAATGAACTACATTACAACTAACACATTACAATTGCTTTTTTTCTATACTTCGTCTTTTACCGAAAAGATGTCGGTTTGTCAAGATTTAAACCGACAAAATACAAAAGTAGGTTATTATCATAGTGTAATTAATTTTATAAGTCAACAATACTACTTTTCTTATAATTATAAGCTCTAAAGTCAAAAAATTTGTCAATTAATCGAATATATTTTTATTTCATCCTCGTTCTTATATAATTTTATTTATTTATTGGCTTTATTTATGATAGTCACAAACAAAATTTCGTAAATTTAATGGAAAACTTATGACATTTGTTATAGAGCATGGCGAATGGAAATTTATTTGAAAAAATTCTTCGAACTCCGTCTAGACGGAAGTTGATGCCAACCATGGGTAGTCAATTTTGCATTAGTTGCTCGGTAACAAGACGAAGCCAGCGCCATCTATTCATTCCACAATGGTCTGTATTTCAATTTCAGCACGTTTCGTTTGGTATTTTTCGCTATTTTTTTGTGTAGGACTGATCCTTAATTATCAACGTTTATAAATAAACTTAGAATGTTTCATAAGTTGAATGAAAAATTATTGAAGCAATTTATATTTAAATAAATAGTTCATATGAACAGGTTATTAATATAATCACCGTAAATACATAATTTTACGTTTTTCTGATCATATAAATTTATTCACTATTCTTTCCAACTAGGGAAATGAAAAGAACTCTGTCTGGCTGATAATTCAAGATTTATTTCATGGATGTAAACTTTTTTACGAATAACACCTAAATTTTATTTTTATTTTTTAGCTTAAGAAAAGTATTTAAGTTTAAAAAAAAAAAAAAAAAAACGAGATTTAAGCCACATAAATCTTGTTTATCTGTCTTCTAGACATCTTTGTACAAAGAGGATTATTTTATCCAGCTTCTAAGGCTTCGAAAATTGTACAGAGAATTAAAAAAAGACGGAGAATATCATAACATTGAAGCATTGTAATAACTAGCTCGACAGCTGTAAGCTCTTACAAGAGCTTTACTCTTCCTTACATGCTTTTTCAAGAGCTTAAAGTTTTACGCTTTCAATGTTCATAAAGCATTACCACCGGGAAATGATAATATTCGCCATTTATATTATTTACGCGATGTAGTAGAAATACTTCGGAAAACTTCCAAACACTCACAGCTACAAATGACAAACTTTTCCGATTGCTCAATAATTGAGCCAAAGTCTACATTGTAAAAACCTTTTTTTGTATCCTAACTCTATGAAGAAACGAATATTGAATTCAGTGAATAATAAGTTATGAAAATTCGAGCAAACTAAGGATCCGTCGTGTTCACTAAGGGCGGTTGGGGTACATTAAATGTCGTGTTCGCAATGTCCTCCATTTTAAATGATACACCACTATAGTTGGCCGGCTAAGTATTGGAGGGTCTTCTGCTTGGTCTCTGCTTCTAAACTATGAAGACTCCTCGCTACTTATGTAGTAGAACCTAAATCAGGGCTAAATATATGGATACATACTGGTGCAACAACAAATTATGAAAATGAAATCTGTAAAAAAATTCTATCCATGTGCTTAGTTTTGGCTTAACATGAAGTTTCTAGACATATAACTGCCAGCTATTCAAAAACTAGGAATCCAGCTATCACTTCATTAATTTGTGGGTTCGATTCCAACCCTTGAAGTGAATTCTTTAGTGATTTGAAATTCTTATAGAATCATCCCTCAGCTTAGAGGATTCAAAACTGTTTCATATTAAAATTATTAATAATTCAATTAGTCCTTTCCTTCTTTGGAGAACCTTTTTCATCAAAAAAAATATAATAATAATAATCTTTAAATATATGACATGTGCTCAAATATTAACCCTTTGGGTACATTGACGAGTGAAACTCGTCCTCTTCTGATTTCAAAACAATAATGTCTTTAAATAATTCAGTTCTCAAAGGTTTAAATACATGATACAATTATACTGCGGTACATATTATTTATCTTATCTATAGTAATAATCGATAGTTTATGATAGTTATTTCTAAATAACTGCGTTCGGTATTTTACTACATTATATTTTAAACTTATGAAAATAGCCAATATCGAACTTAAATTTATTGTAACTAATCTTACTATTATTTACGGTAAATTAAATACGCTGTAAAAGCACTTGAAATGTGCAGAGTTCCAGTAACTTTTCGCTTTGTGGCAACACTGCAATTTATAAGTCCCTGCCCCCTCCCCTCAAAATGTCCTCCTGCGAGTAAAGATGAGCAAAGATAGCACACACTCACATCTAAGAGTGTTTTGAGAAAATGGCAGAGGAAAACGCTCTCTACTCTATCTGGAGTAGGTAAACATTGCCAAAATGAAATGTTTGGTCTTCTTTCCACACACATGCTGCCCCCCCCCTTTTCCTTCTCGAGAGGGGGGGGGGGGCAAACAAAAATATATATATCCGCCTCTAAGTGCACTGTTATCGGACCTTTATGGAGCAGTTTCATTTTTCTGGGCCCACGCGAGAGATTAAATTAATTGTTTGCATTTTAGTTATGGGAAAGGGTATACGCTGGCGCCGTCTGACGGACGCTCGCCGCATTTTCACTCACCGCAGGATGTCAATTTAAAAGTTCAGCGGCAATGCACTGTGTGTGTGTGACTTCTTTGTTTTTCTATATTTTTTTTTATTTTCATGTTTCCGAGATAATTCGCGAGTGCTTTGCCATTAAATTGGAAAGGGCCCTGGAAGGTGGGTGGGAAGGGAGGGCACATAGAAAAGAAAGTAAATTGAATGTTTCCATCAGTTATCTACCTGTCACTTACAATAATCTTGATGTGAATTTTGGTGGAGGGCTTACCAAACATGATTTTGAAATTCGTATTGATTAACCATCAGAAATACAAGTGGAATGCAAAAATTAAAGATTAGATTATTTAATTATATTGTTCTATCTCTTTCAAACAGTTAGATAAGTAAGGTTACAAAACTGATTTGGTATTTGTTAATAAAATTTAAGTATCTTTAAAATTAAATTATCGTTTGCAGTTATATGAATAAGTGAATTCATTTCAAATATAATTTGTAAATTTTAAATGAATTTACGGCAATACATTTAAGATAAAGCATTTTTGAAGCACAAAAATATCATAGATATATAAAGGTAAACGGAACTTTTAGCAAAACTTTTAACACACTGCAAAATTATTAATTTGATAAATTCTAAATGAAATTTATAAGCAGAAAAATCCACAAACTAACTTTCCTCGTGTGTTCTAAAAGCATAACAAGAAGATACAGTTTTTGGCATTCCAGTTTTGTTTACCCTCTCTGATTGAAATCAACAGTTTAAATTAGATTCAAAAACGTAAAGAAAACTTCCCATCCTATCTGGGTATCAAACCCACGAACAGTTGAACCACAAACAGTTTGATGAAATTAATTCATTATTCAGTGGTAAAGCATCATCTAATCGCATTGTAAAAGACGGGTAAAACAAATTCAAACGCACAGTCGGGACTCAATCTAAATTGAACTCTGTGAAGGTCAACTTATATCAACTTTTGTGCCCACAAATATTCAGGCACTGATTGAATAGATAAAGACAAATCGAAATGTGCCATACTGTGTGATTGGGGTATTTTTGGGCGATAGTAAAAGAAGCATCAATGAGACATTACAAGAATATTTCGACGTAGATAATTTTGTACGCATTGGATACTGCATAATCTGAAAATTTTCAAAAAGAGATCCATGTTCCATGGTGCAAGAAAATATTTCAAAAAATACCTTTGAAGTTCATTAAATACTGTCTGTAACACTTAAAAAAGAGAAGAAAAAGGAACCGATTCGTATGATCCCGAAACAAAATAAATCCACTGCATGGGTCTCCGCAAACATGCTGAAACCAACAAATTTTTTCACGAAAAAAACACAATGAACCAAAGCTACTTTTTTCTTTAGCATTAATGACCCCGTGATGTTGGTATGTATGTGGTTCATCGCTCAATGGTCATTTTTTGCACATGAAAGACAATTAAGCCGCGACCTACAGTTTAAAATAGATTCCAAACTACTACAATCATCCAAACCCAGGTTGGGATTCAAACCTATGAATTGTTGAACAGAAGGTGAAAGCGCAAAACCATTCGGTTACCAGTTCCACCATAAGACGTTAGCGTAACATAGTATGTTAATTTGGAATAAAAAATGACCATTTGTTTCCGAAAACCATCGAAAAAATTCGAAAATAGCAAAAGAAGAGGTGAGTAATTCTTCCTCGTGACAATATGCACTCTCACAATCGTCTTGAACGAAAGAATATTTCAACGGTCAAAGTATTAAATTGTTTTGGTCATCCCCTTTGAAACCTGCTTTTGAATTCAATACACTTCTTTCACTTCCTCAAAAATAAACGAAGTAATCAATGATTGTCGATCCAAGGAAGGGCATTTAAAACGCATGTTTTTGAGGTACCTCAACCCGTATGGAAAATACTTTGAAAATTGATTCAACACATCAAAAAAATATGTTGCTCTGGTTGGTGAATATTTTTAAAATAACAAAACCAACTTTAATGACAAAAATTTATTTTTTTCATTATTAGACCAGAAATGTAAAAGACAACCCTCATAATAACATTTAACATCATGAACGATTACTTTACAAAATACCCATCATGTATGTTTGAGAGATTAATAGGAAAGATTTCATTCTCTGAAGAAACCAACCAGCAATATGAAGAAAACTGTTGGTGATAAAAGGCAATCTGGATTCTCCAGTGTCAATGTTTCCAGTTAGTGGACAACTTCATAAACATAACATTTATTGCTCTGCAACAGTTCTCAAGTCCACAAGTGTAAATGTCAAGCGTCATTTACAAAGGTGTCACACACACGAAATCTAGTCAATTGATGAGTAGAAGATAGTAATATGGTCTGACGAATTGTCTCTTTCGCCTTTTTCCTAAAATAAGATGGATACTCGTTTAGGATACAACTGCACAAGCGTATGATCATAATTGTCTCCTTCCCACAGTCAAGAATGGAAGTGGTTCTGTCATAATATGGGCAGTATTGTAGTAGATTTTTGTAGCACTAATCATAATTCTGAAAGAAAAGATGATTGATGAGAAATATAGAGACATTTTACTTATTCATTTTCGTCCTAAAAAGCAAACTTTATTTCCTGAAGTTGATGATAATGTACCTGGTGATGGAGCAGGACTTGTCCTATCATGGTTAAGTGAACACAATGATATAGTTAAAGCATCTGCCTTCCCCCTCACAATCACCCGAACTCAATGCAATTGAACCATCAGGGTCAATTTTTGAGTGTTCAATAGATATTCTCTACCATTATCTCTTCCAGAACGTTCACGATATATCCATAAAGAATGACACACTCTTCCTCTTGACATTATCCTGTACTTGCATGAACCAATTCCTGGACTACTCCAAGCCTTATTAAATGCAAAGTACAATATAGGGCTCTTCTTAATTTTAAGTAGTTTCCATAATTTTGATAACTAAAAATTGTGTGGCATGACAACCTATCGAGGGGCCAAGGCCTACACAGCCCACATCTGTTTTCTTTACTGAGGGCTCTTGGGTGCCAAGCATATGCCCCAGTTATATGGGCAGCCAAACACGAAACCCCTAGAGTTTAGTTGCCAAACATGCATTGTACTCATTTGCATCGACCCACTCAAGGGATGAAAGAATGAGTGGACCTTTCCCAGCCAGAAGATAGAAGTTCAAATCTGAAAAATGGGAGCGCGAAAAGCTGTAACTACCTCACCGGGTTCTATTTTGATAGCCACCTGTATTAAAAATAGTTTAAAGTAAAGAAAATAGGAATTTTCGACTACATGGGACACTTAACTAAATCAGGTGAACATCATTGAAAGAAAAGTTAGAACATGGATGAGTTTTTAAAAGGCAGAATTCCTTCAACATATTTAATCTCAATGGGCGAATATCCTTATTTCTACTTTAAAGGCTTTGTTTATTCTACGATCATAAGATGTGAAATAGCCCTCAAAGAAAAAACTGCGCAGTTAAATATGATGATGGGGGAAAAGAAATCCACTATTTTTTCAGGTAATGATTGTAGTGTTCGATATCTTGTTAAGTATCAATCTTAAATCTTACAATTTCAGATTTATGCTCTTAGGAAGGATCATATTTCACACTAAATAAATATTCTGCTTTTTATTTGGTCCATTCAGTTTTAAGGAACAGGGTGTCTCAAACATAGTAGTCAACAAACAGAAAATGCAACACATTCACAGTTATATATACAGTAAAACTGTCCGAAGTTGATCAGCATGTTAGCAATCTAGAAGCTAAAAATCAGCCATAAAACAGTTTGAAATCATTTGCACAATGCTAATCAAAAATATATAAATAAAGCCTTGAAATTCACGTAAAGATAATGGTTTTATTTTAACTTAATGTTATTGTATTCCGTAACACTAAGATGATTGAGTTCAGTAAAAGCAGAAAATTTGAGTCCTCTCGAAACTTTAAGCTAGCGTTTTCCATTCCTCTTATTATTTTCGCATTATGTAGAAGAGTTAAAATTACAAATGACTCATTCACATCAAAAAATGTTTTCAATCGAAAAAGTTAACAATAAAATTAGAGAAAGGGGTCTGTGACAGTTGTTTCACAGTACATTTTTTGTGATAACTGACTCAAGCATATTGTCTAAAAAATGTTAAGAGTTATAGTAAATTACAAATTTTTTTAGTATGGAAATCACAGAGAAAAGAAGAAGATTCACTGAACATAATCAATTGTAAATTTGTACTCTATCTCAGACCTAAGTCAAGTTCAAAAGAATATCAAAAAGTCTTCATATTTTGATATCATAATTAAATTAACATAACACATTTTTGTAGTCATTACAATGGTCCGATTGATATTTTTTAAATCAAGCAGGCACAATTGTTACTATAGTCCACAACTATTAGTTCCGGTAACGCCCACTAGGATGTCGCCGCACCCAGATTATCGATGTATTTCATCGGGATTGACAAGAAGGATAATGAGCGATAGCAACAACAGAAACAAAACTGGATCTCTTCTCTGCCACTTAATTAAGGCATGCATTTGCAAAAAAAAATATATATATATCCCACCAAATAGAAAAAAAATTATTTGTTTATAGGCGTTGCTGTAGCAGCAATGACCTTCTCAGTTTACAGGCGAATTTTCTCGGTGCATATCGATTCAAGATTATCCTCGAAAAGATACCGAAGAAGAGAAGACCTCTTTTTAATTAAAAATCACATTTGTCAATAAATATAGCACACTGTAGAATGGGGAATTTTAAACTTAATTGTGAAAACTAAGCAGGATATGTGTGGGGGGGGGGGTTAATGAAAATAGAACAGAAAATTTAGTGATTTATGGTCAAAAACATTCTTAACTTTTGGCATATTCACTTCATTTTTTACAATTTGTTCGAAAATTCTGCTTCGAATGTCATCTTTTAACCAACGTTTCCAGAATAATATTTTCGAGTATCTTATAATATATTCAGAAAATACTCATGCGGTTATAACTTGCAAAATAATCCTCTGTGCATATATCCTAACCAACCTGGGGATGAAGGACTGATTAAGAGAGAAAGAGATTCTAGTTATTAGAATGTAGTGATTTGGAATCGAATCCAAGCCAACCGAAGATCAACCATGTTCTCTAATGGTCGAAATGTCCTCCTAGTGAAGTGATACATTTGGGCTAGGTTAACCAAGTCTCGGGGTCTTTTGCTTGGTCATTACCTTTAAATCATGAAGATCTGTTTGGGTACTATTGGTTCAGAGTTACGATATCACGCCCACTGAGTGCCCCATTATACCACCACTTCCACCTCTTGAAAGGAAAAAATATATTTACATACATATTTGTATACATACATGTATATCTATATTCAATTTCTGTCTTCCTCGTAAACAAAACTTTAGAATATTGACAGCAATCGTCATAGCGAAATTCCATAAACTAGATTAAATGTTTACATTCAAAAGTTAGATGTCCTACCTGAAGAAGTAAACTTGAAAAAATCGGTTATAAAGATGTAAAGCAATCATTTAGTACAATAACTCAGTTGTTAATTTGCACATTACAAATTGCACCTTTGTATTTTATTTGAAATTAAATATTTTAGAAATATATATCCCCTTTCGGAGACACAATGATTAACAATGATTTGATGTTAGAATACAGATATATATATATATATAAGGTAAACAAGAACGTTCTTGTCGTATAACGTGTATAGTTCACATATAACGTGTGTGAGAGACCCGTCAGCCGAGAATAAAAATCCGGTCGTTAAAAAACAGGTCCATGGTATACATTCCGCATTTGGTGTCGTTTGTTTTACGATTTCTGAG
>JAPDSC010119278.1:764483-786162 GCA_026290005.1 Latrodectus geometricus
TATATATATATATATATATATATATATATATATATATATATATATAAGAGAATTTTTCTAAAATGCATAATTTCAGAAATGATTACATTTCTATAAAGTTTGAATTTAAATTGTAAGTTATATATAATTTTAGGCAGACTCATAAATGTGTATTTTTATATATTTATACTTAATATAATTGTTTACATACATATATCTGTTTCTTTAATTCTATATTCCTATATCTCTTAATCCTGTAAATTAATATACGGTCCACAAAATGTCCAACTCCATGTCCAAACAATTTTTACTGAATGCATATTTTGAAACATTTTTTTATATATATTTAACTACGTGTTTCAGTATGCATTTTTATAAGATTATATCTGAATGAAAAACTTAACCTGAAAGACATTAATGGACATTAAACTAAGTTCTATTGACTTTAGTCATATTTTTTTCATGTAAATTCAAAGTTTACATAATGATGAAAAACGTACATATCATTGACCTATTTATATAAAGATAATGTTTTGTTTTATGATGATTACGACGATATAGATAATATATTTTTTATCGTATAATATTTTTATTTACATTTAATTATTGTTCATAAAAACTAATGTGTAGAACAAAATTATTTTTACAAATAAGAATAAGATTCAGATACCTTGAGAGGTATTTTCTTGATACGAGTTAGATCTATTGTTTTTATATTCGCAACCAGTTAGTAAAAATGCTAAAATCTGAATGAACTCATGTTCAAGAGATTTATAAATTGCAATGCACTCTGCACCGAATCTTTCTCGTCTAGGTAATACGAGGTATAAAGAAAATAAACTGCAAAATTGACTGTAATTGTACACTATAGGAAAGAACATGAGTTCAATAAATGAAATGTTATGGAAGACAACTGGCCATACTGGGTGCAATGTATATGTTGACTGTGTATAGTCTGGTGTTATCCTGCAGGTAAATGGCTACCGAATTCATCTTCTCCAGACATCACCATTAGATTCGTACTTAGTCCAGCCGCCATACCTCTGGCACACTTGTCTGTCTGCAAGAAATGCTTAAGTTGTCATCAATCAGCCAATCTACACAATGGTAGGTGAAAAAATATTTTAAATATTTTATTATACAAATATCTTATTTTATTGTCCATCGCCCTTTATATTTGAAAAGATTAGCTGCATTGATAGGGTGCTCTTTGAAGTGGAATATGTAAGAGGTGTTCAAATACCCTTCAAAAGACTTTAGATAATAACATTTTCTTTCCTAATCTAATGGTGATGTCTGGAGAAGATGAATTCGGTAGCCATTTACCTGCAGGATAACACCAGACTATACACAGTCAACATATACAGTGCACCCAGTATGGCCAGTTGTCTTCCATAACATTTCATTTATTGAATATTTTTGGAACATTATTGAACATTTCCTAAATGCACATTGCAACTGTATTTTTCAGAAGATGAAGGATCTCTAATCTTTAACAAGAAATGAGCCTCTACAATTCTGTATTTATTTTTGCCTTTTTCGTGCACTCCAAAAGGCATTGCTGACTGCATTGCCAAAGACAGATGTTCTATAACTAGAAGAGCATAGAATTCTCTCTGTGAATGCTTTCATGGCGTCAAATTCCCATTCTCACCTTGAATATTTATAAAAGTAGACATGTATGCAATAGAATTTCAGTACATGGATACATTTTATCATCACTCACAGCTTTTAAATATTAATCACAATATGTAATTGTCTTTTTCTACGTAACATAGCATTTCCAATCAATTATTAATGTTTTTCAAATCCTTTACCAACATATTCTTCATTTTGGTGGAATTATTTAATAATGTAATGTTAACATGATAAATACATGTTAACATAGTGTATTGTTAAAACTATAAATAATGTATATTTGTATGACTATTTTATATTTGCTTAACTATTTGTTTTAATATGGTATTACCATTTAATTTGCAAAATTTTCTAAACAACGTTTATTTTGGGAAAACAGTTTCAGAGATGAGAAATAGGTCCCCTTAAAATCTAATTTAGCTTTGCGACTTGGTGATATTTGGCGAGATTTCGGAGTTAAAATACAAGTCAACATTTTTTTAAATTTCGAATCGATAGAACGATAGGAGCTGACTTACCAAAGGTTAACTATAGGAATATTCTTCTTCTTTCTAATTCCCTGATCCGGATCAGATTAGGTCCATGACTGCCGTCTTTAACCCCTCAAGGACAACACCAGGTTATGCAGAAGGTCACGCCATGAAAAGCCAATACATTTCAGCAAATGTTCGGGACTGCCTTCTTCATTGTTGCAGTTTGTGTAAGAGACTTTGTTTCCCCGGGAAAACCTTAAAGTTCTAAGATAACAGGATTTGAGCCTAGACAATGCTGTCTGGTCATGCTATTCACCACCAAAGCTCAAAACAAAAGAATTATTCTAGAAATCTCCAGGAAGGAAGATTCGAGAAACTTCAATAACGGGTATGAATATTGTCCACCACCAAGCGGTGAATTAGATAAAAATTATTTAATGAATCAGATGAGACAGTTGAAAATTAGTAGATATATTAGGTCTCTCAGATTGAAGGTCTGAAAGTCACTGTTTAGTTTCTGCATTATAGAAACTGCCTCTGTCTTTCTAGCCAGTGTAAAAGGTTCGAGATGAAGTAGTGTAGTCTTTTTATGATTAAGACGGTTGTTATGTGATTCGAATGAATTGTTTTTTAAGAAGAAGCTTATTTTCTTTAAGTACGCATCATCACATCGTCGTCGCCAAGAAGTCAAAGTCGTTAAAGTATCTATTTTTAAGATTTTCAACGACACTTTGAAAAGAACGATTTTTATGCACCTTTGATAAACAAGCACATAAAGTTTAGATGGTGTTAACAAATGCTCTTATTAAAATCAGTAACGCTTCCATCTGAACCTCTATCAGCATACTATCCTAATATGTTAAGTCTTAAAATTGTTAAACTGTCAGTTTAGCCATAGATGTCGGTGATTTCATTATTTGATTAACCAAATGTCACCAGCCACAACGCAAACTACCCTAAGGACATTTAAAATGAAATGACCTCTAACCGATTCTCTGAATCTCATGTATGGAAACAGCCAGAATTAACTTCCATTAATATCACTATCGTTTCGCTGCGAATGGGAATAATACAGCATCAAAATGATGTTTCTTGTGTAAATGGATGTTGTATTATTCCTGCATCTTTAAACTCTAAATTCAAAATAAATAGAGGCGTACAAAATTTTCAGTAAATTTTCTTCTTTGCTTCATTAGAAAAAGAAATATATTTTTTATTTTTAAATTCTATTGTTTCAATTTGGCATTATATAATGAATTCGGTTATTTTCATTCCAAAATGCCTTAGAATATGGTTTCGAACTCAAAATAATTTTTACTCCAAAAATAGCTACATAGGTGGTTTGAAATTAAATTGAAGAAAGTTCGAGCGCTCACCTTTGTTTCCGCTATTTTAACGTTACTAAAGATTCTGGCATATAACTAAGTTTTATGATAAGCAGTCGTTTATACATTGACGACTGTCATGTATAATAAACGTAGCAAAAAGATATTAATTGGTATAAGGTATTTTATAAATACAGAACTGCAGGAGTATTTATTTATATACTGTTAAAAGTTTTGTTAATATACTATGTGAGTAACTATGTGATTTTCGCTAGTTTCATGTTATGGATTTTATTGTGACTTTCGATTTTTGAGTTTCATAGTGACTAAATTTCGTGAGTTATGATCGCTTGCTCTGTCTTGATTACAAAGATATTTTTTTAGGTATGTTATGCTATTAACTATATATGATATTAAAATTTATACCTTTTCTTTTGAAAATAAGAGTTATGATATTCAGAATTTTCCCATTTATTTACGATATTGGACTTTTAATCTTTTAGCTATAACTGTGAGTACAAATCTAGTAATAATGTGCTCCTGATATAAAATGATTTTAAATATATTATATACTCCTATAATATTCAGAAACTGATTTCAAATAAAATTGATGAAATTCCAACCATTTTTTTATATATATATAATTTAGAATATGTTTAAAATGTTCTCCTCCCTCTCCCAATGAAACAATTATATAATTTTATATTATTCTGAATATTATATCATTTATAATCTGAATATTATTTTTATTTACGTTTATAACTGCAGTTACTGTTTATATTTACTCATCTCGTAGCTGTTATTATAATAACTTAAAACTGTTGTAAGTTATTTGAACATCATGTATTTATAGCCTTCCAAATAGACTTCATGAATTATGAGTGGTATTCACGGATCGCAAGAAAAGCAATATCCATCCTCCGTTTTATAACACTGGACCAAGAACATTGTTGTATATATAGGAATACATGTATTGTTGTAAGTAGAGGATTGGCTGACGAGCTTACAAAACAGGAATTGTCTTTTAATCCGATTGGTGCAGAGTCTTTCTCGGGCATCAACATAAAAATTTAAAGGAGCTATTCTTAAATGGTAAAAACAATAGATGGATAATGTCTACCATGAATCTTAAAGATGATTTATAAATTATCTGTGGCTATTGCTTCTAAATTCTTAGCTGCCCAAGACAGAATATGCAAATAATTTTGGGATTCATAACTGATCATTCTTTTTTCAGAAAACAATTTCGTATGATCGGTATTTTTTAGCAAGACACTGTATTTAGAAAATGCTAAAAGAGTGACGAAATGACTCATCATACTTTATATGAATGTGATGCCCTCACTCTGTTGACCACCTTAAGTATTCTTGATTCTAAAGAATTACACATTAATTACACAAGTGGCTGACCTTACTTCATAAATAAAGTTGGAGACCTTACTAAAGGGAATTAGATTTCTTTGGATTCGGAGCTTGGTACAAAATGACTTTAACAGAAGTGTTTTGACTATCAAATCCAATTAAGTAGTAAGAGTTCGTTTTAAAACACAGGTATCCAATACTTTTTGGTTAAAACTTTTTGGTTACTTTTTTTTAAAAAGTTTTTGATAAGAAAAGAGAGAGTTTGAGAAGAAATAAAAAAGGAAGCAATTAGCATTAAAATAAATTCTTTATTTCTTCATTTCACATTTCTTGAAATTTTTCATTTTTTTTTTTTTTCAGAAAGAAAATTGCAAGAAAATGTGAAAAAAGTAATCTAATCTGATTTTTCAGAGAATTTGATTCTGGGAGGAACATATTTTTCTTTTATTTTTTGATTAATTCGTTATCTTAACATCTACAATTCATTTTTTCATGGAAATTATAAGTAAGAATTTCATCATTGAGGTCTTAAGTTTCTCATTACACACTTCACTATTTCCTAAAAATAATTATCTTAGTTTACTATCTATTTTAATGCAGAAATGCATTTTCTATTTAGAGTTTCACTCAGCGATGTCAAATCCTATTTTTGACTTGAATTTTTCATTTTTTACAATTGCAAGAAATGTTCTGGGTGAATTGAGTTTTTACTTATCAATCTATATGAAAATATGTTCAGAAAATAAATTTAGAAAACCCTATTAACAAAGCCTTGTCACTTTGAGTGGGCAATTTAGACTAACATATTTCACACAAGAAATTTTCATTTATAATTTACTTATTAGTAAAAAACATTAATTACTAAATAAAATAATTATATTAGGTTGGGGGAAAAAATTCATTATTTTTACGTGAACTTTTTGTAACTTCTTTCAGACTCACTTTGTAAAAAGGTTTAAAACAGTTTTCATGTAGATTTTTAGGTCTTGTGCGAAGCTACGACTGCTGACATGCTGTCAAGTCTGATAATTTTTGATATTTTATAGACATTCTCGACGATGTTGTATGCATGCGAGGTGCATCTTTAGCATCCAAATACCCAAACGGAATCGACGAAACCAAAATTGTGCGTAACTGGTTGTTACAGTCATATATAGGACAATAAACACCTTTCACAATTTTAGCCACCTGGTTAGCATTTTCGCCATTATAAAAGAAAAACTAAAATGTATCGAATTTTCTGTTTGTTGTCTTCTATTTTTAAAACCTTGTACTCATAACTGAATTAATCAAACAAAAAATCGCAAGAGAATATTTTAGTGTCAAATGTCACCTTTCCAATGAGCATAAATTTGAAATTGTTTGATAGATACCTCACGAGAAAGCGATCACTACAGACGTCTACCGAAAAAATAATGGATAACTTTTTCCCCAAACTAATATTTTATCGGATATTTAGAGTTATTGTTTTGAGTTCATAATGTCGAAATATAATCTATATACTTGTCCAAGGTATTATAAAACTTCCTCTCCTTAATATTATTGAAAAGTGTAAAAAAAATCAGGATTCATAAGTCAATTTCAGAAAGAAATAAAAAATTTTTTATTTTTCTTTGGGAATTATCATTGAATTTAGTCAGTGTAAGGAAACCGAAAACTACACTGGACAAAACTGGATTAAATTTTCAAGAACAGTAGCATTTTCATTTGAATAAGTATAATGGAATTGTACCTGAAAAAGTCTTCAGTGTTTGATATGATATCATTGCTAAATTTAATATAAAAGCACAATAAAGAATTTTAAAAGTTCTGTTGTTACTTTTCTGATAAACTTGTGAATTTTAATTAAGAAAGCGATTAAGTTATAATAGAAAAAATAACGAGTGAGCTTTAAATATCTTGAAATTAATTAATGTTTAATACTGACAGTTATTAATTTTAAAATTTTCTTATTTAAAGCCGATATGAATAAATAAATATTCAATGTTTTACAATACTTCAGTGCTAAATTTAATGTATTGAAGAACATGAATAGAAATTTAAAACAATCACTATACCTTAATGTTTTCTTAAAATTGTATCCATTAAATAAAACAACATTAACAACACTAACTCTTAACAACGAACTTAAATACGATTAAATGTTATTGGAATTAACTACCACATATATAACTAATAATTATTAATAGAAAGATATTTTTATTATCATCTGATTTCAAAAACTAACGGTTGAGAAATTGTTAATTTTGAATAATGTCCCATTACTAAATTTAACAATACGAAGGCGGAAAATTAGTTTAAATTAATTGCTTTAGCTTACTATATTTTTAAACAGTCTACCACTAAGTCGAATAATAACTAAACTATAACAATAGAATTGAGACTCAATAGCCTTGAAATTAATTAGCTCATAACACTACCAATTGTTAGTCCAAAGAAACTCCTTACAGAAGTTCAATTAAAAAATTAACAGAAGAAAAAGAATTCATTATTCAACAATACAGCATTGCTAAATTTAACATTAAAAAAAAGGCTGAAAGAATAGTTTTAAAGAATTTGCTTTCGCTTAATATCTTCTTAAACTTCCCATCATAAAGTAAAATAATGACCTATCCATAATAATAAATTGAGGTAAGATTTAATAGCAACCTTGAAATTAATTAGCACTTAATATCAATAATTAATAAAAAGAATTTACTCTTCCATAATAATGCCAAAGAAAAACGACTGAAAAAACATTCATTCTTTAAATATAACAATTTAAAAAATATTCTCATTCAAGCGCTGTGGCAGCAATCATTTCAAAAGTGTATAGCCCCAAAAAATGTGTTTCATTGTTAAATATTGTACTATATAATTTGCTAATGCTTCATGGCTTTTTACATGTGTCATCACTTTAGATATTAACAACTGATTTAAAATTGTAAAACGGATCGACGACGTTGGGATTCACCACTAGATTTTTGTCAGTCATTTACTTTTTATGACGTGACTGCTACGAAAAGTAATTAGTTTTTAAACCAATAAACTGGTGATAATTAATCATCAAATTTAGCATTTTTAATTTTGCAGCCACATTACTTAAGCAGTAAACAGATTCATCTCAGCAAAATATGGAAAAAGAATCATAAAATCTCACGAAAACGTGGGATCATGCGAAACAAAATAAATGTTGGAACAGCAATGTAACAACTCAACTCCACCCCACTTGCGTCATATTCCCTCAGGAAGCACGTAAAAAAACTGTAGGAGGTAGTAGGGGATATCCATAGGAAAGACAGACACCAGTAAATAAAAGGTTTTGCGCCAGATACACAATATCTCTCAGGCCGCACGCAAAGCAGTCGTAAGAAGTGGCAGTGATTGATGCAGCCGAAAATGGACATTTCCTGCTGCAGGGGGAGGGGAGGTAATCTCACCTTGCCCCCTGCAGGGATTACTGAAAACAACTTGTGTGTTTCTGTGTTCTCTTTTTTTTGTCCCTGTTTCACTTTTTTTCTATCCATAAAACATAAATAATGCACCATATTACTCTTCGCATTGCTTTATGTGTTCTAAGAAATGAGGCCAGTCAGCTAGCGCTGCGAATTTGGAAGAAATTATTAAAGAAGGATGAGCGATTAGTATTTCAAAAATGTGTTTGGGTCTGAAAAACAAGGTGTAGTTAGGGTTGTTCCCGTATATTTACTTTGAAAAAAAAAAAGCAGAAATAAGTTGTAGCAGTACTGTTTCCCTCTCAATGAGTGAGAGAGAAAAAAATATTATTTTTTATAAGTGTTTCAAATTTCGTTTAATTATGATCTTAATTAATGAAAAACTGATAAATCACGTGATTGCATTCACAAATTATTGCATAGAAATTTATTGTTGATAACAAATAATGAACAATTTTTTACACGTAGAACATTTCTTTGAATAACATCAAGAGAAACTATTACATGATAGTGAATTATTTTTATCAGGAATACGATTTGTGAAACACTTTATTTTTCTGTAAAGTATTTTTGTACAACACACATAGCTCTTTCATTTTAATAAAATTTTTACACAAATTGTAACTGTATTCATGAACTTAAATAAATGTTTAGTTCACAACAAATACACAAAATATAAAAAATCATGAATTGCCTTTTAAAAATTAATTATTATAATTAATGTATAAAAATGCACAATAGCTTTCTCTTGAGTATTTTCATCCATTTCCCAAAATCCAAACACTATCTTGTTTTTCATCCATTGTACAAATAGAAACGGAGAAAGTTAAAAATATATTTTCGTGTTTTTAAAATTTGAAAAAATATATTATTTCGGACAATAATTAATAAATTTCTTTGTTTATATATCTACTTCATTTCCACATTGCTTAAAAGTATTATCGAATAAAGTTATTTAAGTTGGGAAAATATATTTTATAAATATTCAGTATGAAAGGCTAATTAATCGCATTTTAGTTAATCAAAATTATGAAAAAAAGAGGTAATCTGATATTTCAAAGAAAAAGGAGAAAGGAAATAAAATTTTAAAAAAGAAAAACTATTTTAAAAAACAAAACTTCGTGTAAACTTATTAATAATTAAAAATTCATTGAAATTTAAACTATGAAATAATTATACTTAAATAAAAATAATTATATTCATGGGATAACTTAAATAACTAAAAAGTTATTTAATTATTTAATACATTTGTTTTTTTTTATTAATTTTACCTCATAAGAAAAACTATCTTTCATTTTCTTGGGAAATTATTGTACAAAATTTTTTTAGATATATATTCTTGTTTTATAAAACACTAAATCCTATGAGCTGCATAATAAAACTACAAAAATGTCAATCCTGGTTTCTCAACCATAAATAAAATAAAAAAAAATAGAAAGAATTGAAAACAAAAACTATAAATAGTAAGCTTGAATTGAAAATGCACCCTCAAAAAAAGATTTTTCAAAATATTAGTTGAATGGAAATTGAAATTATTTCGTCTATAAAACCCTATTCGAGACAAGCCATTAGTTTGTAGCTTATAGGTTTGTAAAAATGAGGATTCATTGTATTTCAAAACAGCTGTAATCTTATATTGAAGAATATTTTGAGACTTGATGATGACATTCTGAGTTTTTATTAAAGGATAAAATTTGTTTGATCTGTCCCCTTCATCCAGAACTATTGGTAAAAAAAGGTATTCTTAAATGTTTCTTCAATATGTGATCACATTCTGTCTCTGAATTACGCATTACATCAGGGTTTTCCAGGAATACATAATAACACAATTCAATCTCACAGATGAAAGTGATTATTTAATCATTGAGAGTTACATATTATTTTATTATTTTAATCACAGAAATATATAATAACACAATTGAAACATGGTGATGAAATTGTTCAAAAGGAAAGGAAGACGAACAGGAAAAAAAAGTTCATTCATCTCTAACTCAAGACTACCGTAAGTACTCTATAAATTAAGTTCATATTTAGAATTCGCACCAAAATACAAAGCTACAAACAATGAGTTAGCATCCAACACTAAATAATACATTTTTAAAGTTGTTTTTCCTGCTCTTCTGTATTTTTTCTACTCTTATGACAAAAATGCTCTTTTTCACATGACTTATAAAAATTTTAGAAATACAGTTGGATTTTTTTAAACAAACATGGTTTTGATGATTCTATAAAAAAAGTTAAGATTAACCATTCACAGTCAATCAATTAAAATGGAAGGGAAATGAATTAGTTTGGAAAATTTCCTGCCATTAAAAATTAATTTCCAGGTTATAATACTAATAAAATATTGTTGTATTTGAACTTTTATATTCCAGAAAAGATTCAATTAATTCAATTATTGAAAGTATTTTACTTTTTTCAGGTTGAAATTAAAACCTATGTGCTGATAGAATTTATTCAAATAATTAAAAGTTCGATTTCAAACATGGGGGATTCTATCTGTCTGAATATACCATCAATAATCTTTCTGACCAAATTTCTTGATGGAAGAACTTGTTCACGCCAGAAAGAATATTTTTTACTTCCGAAACCTTGTTCTTCCTTTCTTCAAGCCAAAAGTTTTATATAAAAATCCCTAAAAGAATTATCCTCTTTATGAAAAAATAGATGCTTTCAAAAAATTATCGAATACCCTTTCCTGCAATGGGAAGGTTTATTGGAAACATTTTTTTTTTTAATAAAAAGCTTGAGCTTGAACTTCTAGAATAAAAAACAGCTTAAAAACGTGACAGTTGATTCGCAATTAAATCCATTTCATCGCAAATTAATGAATCGAAAGACATTTTTTCCTCTCTTTTCAACGATACACTGTTAAATTCCATCAAAGGTTTTTGGCAACCTTTTTTTTAATTTAATTTTTTTATGTCACCAAAAAAAGAGGATTTCCCTACTTTTGCATGAGCGAAAGGTAACTTAATCTATTACGGTGAATTAATTTAAGGTTTCTGAATTTAAAGCCTTTTGAATTAGATAGCAAACATAGCTTATTTGGGTAGAATTCTTTATGCCGTTCTTTTTAGGTGATTCATCTAACTCAAAACATTAATTCTTTTGCTCATTTATCTTTGATGGAAATAGGGAGAATATTTTTTTTCATATTTATTAAGGAATTTGTATTTTTGGATAATATGGTAAATAATGTAATATATAATGATGGCATCATTTATCATTTATGGGAAGGATCAATTATGAACACAATTTAGAATATTTGAAAAATGATCAAGTTGACTATATATCTCGCTCTTTTACCTTTAACCAAGTTTCCACAATTAGCCTTATTATTATTTTAAAAAAAGTAGGACATTTATGATTTAGGAAGGAAGAAAAATTTGTGCCAAGAAACGTGAAAAAAACCCAATAAGCAAGTAAGGGAATTATGTTTCGTTCAGACCAGAGAATTCAATTCGCTAAAATTTCCATAAATGTTATGCAATATACACGTGATATTTTGTTGTTACTATAAGATATATAGGTTTACTAAAAGAAAGTTTGGGAAATATATGGATTTAACAGCATAACAAGCATTTGAATCTGAGATAAGATTTGATAGAGAAAATATGTTGATTTTTAACGCCTAGAAAATCCAGACTAAGGAGTATTTATGTTTCATGAATTAGAAAATTTAAAATTATTTCGCACACATAAGAGAATATATATATTTAACAAAAAGTTAAATGAGTTCAAAGGAGGTAAATATTTTTCTGAAAAGTTAAAGGGTATGCGCAAAATAAAAGGCAAACATGCATTTCAATATAATAAGTTAATAGTAATATGAAATATTTAATATCAATAATTTATCAATTAAATATTATCAATAATATACTCTTCGAGGCACAGTTTACAAACCACATGTTGGTATTAATTTCATAAAATTTAAAACATTAGAATTATTGATACTCCTAAAACAATGCAAAATGTAAGTCTGTGTGTGTGGTAAATGTCTCATAAAATGTTAATAAAAAAATCTAAAATTTATACTCGTTAAAAAGAGGGCCTTTTAAAATAGAAGTCCATTAAGAAAATTTAATGAATAAAAATAATGTCTACCATGAGAATATGTGATGTATGCAAAACACACACAAGGAAATTCTATTTTGGTTTCTATTATTAAAGAAAGGTCTTAAGAGATGCCGAAGTGTGTCCATTATGTTTTCATATCAAATAATGCTCTAATTTCAAAACGAATTTCAGCAACCCTCAAAAGTAATCTACTGATAATTAACCTTCACACACTGATAATATTTTTATGATTTCAGTGTTGTATATTTATATCATATTTTTGTAACTTTAACAGTATTATTTATATTTTATTAATGTTCCTCAACCGAAAAACCAAAAACACTATATAAAGCGATTTTTTTTTTCTTTTTATCTCTCTATGATCTTTTTTTATCTCTTTTCCTTAACTTTTTTTAAAGTTACTTTGAAATACAAGATCTATTTATAGTAAGGATCAGTCATATGGGATGGTAACTCCTTTCTTAAACTCAACAAACAAATGTGAACAACTTGATTTCTTTCACTGCTTTCGATTTTAAACCTAATTTGTTTCGTCTCTCTAAAACATCTCAAACTCAGTTTTTTAAACTTGTTCCCGTGCTTTTAACGTCGATAACAGTATATACGAAACGCTTACATGTGAAGATTATCTGCGCTAACTGCATCACTTTCGTGTGTGTAACGTTTTTACTGCGCTAAGAGATTTATTTAAAAACAAACAATAAAAACTCACCTTAAGTTAGTTTTCGAAGAACAATCTTCCAGACACTCTTGAAAGGATCGCTCTTCAAACCACAGTATTTTATCATTTACAATGTTTTCAAAATGGTAACAAGTTTTCAGTAACCATGGTAAACCTAAAAAGAATAAGAATCACTTATTCTTTTTATATATAGTATATTTTGTAGTTTTTATAAATAAAATTGAATGATTATTTAATATAGTAGAGAAAATAAGGTAAAAATTAACTGTACGGTCACCCTTGGCGACTTTTTCAAAATTTCGTCAAAAATCTCTCCATTTTGCACAAGCGAAATAAAAAAAAATTGAAAAATAATGCCTTTGCACAAAAATGGGTTGCCAAAAAATGTTATATATCCCCAAAAGCGTCAAAATTGCGCTAAGAGTAACTGTACAGTAAATCTGATCCGAAATTAATATAGTGACTTTATTATTTTATTAAAACCCAATTTTAAAATTATATTTTTGCATAATTTCTAATATATATAGAATGTAATTCAAGAATATTGCAAGAGAAAACCTATTAGCTTCCAGATTTTAATTTCGATAGTGTAAAAACTTCAATCTTATGTTTATGTGTAAAAAATTTCACAAAAATGCAAAGGTATATTAGGAATACTATTAAAATATGTAAAAATATGATGTATATAAGTTACATTATCTAAACTATTAAAACTAAGTAAATTCA
The DNA here is from genome assembly GCA_026290005.1 of Latrodectus geometricus. NCBI lineage: Eukaryota > Metazoa > Arthropoda > Arachnida > Araneae > Theridiidae > Latrodectus > Latrodectus geometricus. The sequence continues at coordinate 778,183 of JAPDSC010119278.1, forward strand.
CATTAGAAAAATGTTAACAAATACAAAATCATAATATTTATTTGCAAATTACATTATACAGCTCAATAATAGTATTGGTTAAAATTTTGTTCTCGTGTTCGTTGCACGTATTTAAAAATAATATTTGGTACAAGACTTTGTAACCGTACGTATTTAGCGCGTTTTCCAGTGTTCGCGCCAAGTTAGGTAGTAGTTATTTTGCCAGCCGAAATTTGCTGGCGCAAAATCCTGTTATCAAATAGCGATCGCAGACATAAGACATTTCGCCAATGATTTCTTCATGAACCCTTATAGAAATGATTGCTTGAAAGTTTTCCAAACTTTCAACATTAATATTAGGTTGGGGAAAAAGTAATCCATTATTTTTTTGGTAGATGTCTGTAGTGATCGCTATCTCGTGAGGTATCTATCAAACAATTTCAGATTTATGCTCGTTGGAAAGGTGACATTTGACACTAAAATATTCTCTTGTGGTTTTTTTGTTTGATTCAGTTACGAGTACAAGATTTTAAAAATGGAAGACAACAAACAGGAAATTCGATACATTTTCGTTTTTCTCTTGTAACGGCGAAAAAGATAGCCGGGTGGCTAAAATTGTGAAATGTGTTTATCGTCCTATATAAGACTGTAACAACCAGTTTCGTACAATTTTTGTTTCGTCGATTCCGTTCGGGTATTTTTGATGTTAGAGATGCACCTCGCGTGTGGATACAGCATCGTCGAAAATGTCTATAAAATATCAAGAATGATCGAAGTTAACCGCATATCAGCAGTCGTAACGCGCAAGACCTAAAAATCTACATGAAAGCTCTTTTAAACCTTTTTACAAAGCGAATCCAAAAGAAGTTACATAAAGTTCACGTAAAAATAATGGATTTCTTTTTCCCCAACCTAATATAATAATATAGTAACGTAATATAACGTTAATATAAACATGTTAAAATCAGTTCACAGGTACGATATATATATATATATATATATATATATATATATATATATATATAAACACAATATTATTTTATATTTCACATAGCAGGATACAAAACCTTTGTATTGTCATATATTAAAATTGACAAATAACAGAAATCTTGTAATTTAAACGGTTCAATTTCTTTAAGTATACACCATTGTCTCTAAAAATCCTTATGGTAGCTACCTCGCATTCAATGTACTAAAAAAGAGGCAACGTTATTGAAAGCAAATTGCGGAAGAAATTAAGAAATTTAAATGACAGAAGAGGTCTAGATTTTCTAGAGACATCAGTAGGTGTGTGGAATTCAGTATATATACGATTATTAAAAAATTTAATTGAGTTTATGTTTATATACTGAGAAATTCAATTCAGTGAGTATGCGTGTGTATATAATTAAAAATTTATGCAATTATTGTTGAACTAGTTGAAATTTAATATGTGGAAGTAGATGCTGGCTGGCTGGTTGACGAAGGGTACCTGGTTCAAGGGAACCTCTACCCTCATATAATAGCTGAAAGTGAACAGGTATTATTATATATATATTATTTATGTATATATATATTATTATTATGAATGTATATATTATTTTTTAATTTTATTTTAATTTTATTTATTTATTTTTTTATTTGTTTAACCAGTAAAATACAAAGTTTTCTGGATTTTCATATGGAAAAATTGCTTATGCTTATTAATCTATGGTAGTTGGTGAGAAAACATTGGGCAGAATCGAAGTAGTGTTTTATTTTGTAGGGTCTCAAGGGATCTTATTTTACTGTCATGGATGTAGCCTCAGAGGGGTGAGGCATAGGACAGAAGTGGTCGTAAATATGCTTTGTAAATGAGCACTTTGTTTTCTGATGAGAGTTCTCATCTATAATTTAGAAGGGGGTATAGTGCTGCTGAGAGTTGTTTAAATTTATTTTTAATATTGGTTAAGTGAATACATTCCACGTTAGTTTTCTGTCTAGGATGTTGCCTAAGTATTTACAGGTTGGTGACCAGGGGAGCGGGGTATTATTTGTTTTAATTTTATCACATGTTATTAGCTTTTTTTTTTTTGTGAACACATTGCAGTACTTTTATTTTCATTTATTAATATTTTCCATTTTTGAACCAGAGATCAAATAACTGTAGGCGCGTGTTAAGTGCAGTGGAGATATTAGATAGTTTTCTGCACTTTGCGAATATTAACGTGTCCTCCTCAAAAAGATGCAAGGATGTGTGCTGAGATTTTGGTATGCCGTTCACATAGATAAGGAATAGTCTGGGACCGAGATTGGAACCCTGTTGGTATACCTGCTAAGATTTGTCTAGTGGTTGAGTAAGTGGTGCCTATGCAAACCCGGAACTTTCGCCCCAAAAAGTATAAAATAAGTAGTCTTATGAGTGGGCCTGGTAGACCAATAGTGATGAGTTTGTAAATAAGACCTCCAATCCAAACTCTAAAATTTAATATATGGAACTTATCTGAGTTAGATATAATATTAGATTATATTAGTGATGAATTGGAGATATGTGTTTCCATATCATCAGTGATAGGTTATAGTAACCTTCTGTGAGACATTCAATTCAATGAATTACCAGTGCTAGTATATCACCGTAACAATGTTTTATTTTAGTTTTACAATTTATATATATAAAAAAACCTATTTTAAAATGCATCATTTAATTCTAGAAATTTCGCGCACTTAGATGACTTTTTTCTTTAAAATAAATTGCTATGGGAGCAAGGAAGAGTTTAGTTAAATTCGCAATTCTGTTTTCCATTAGAAAATCCCTCCGTGGAAATGTGACAAAATCGCACTTTCACAAAGCTCGGCTTCCTAAATACTCGGAATCTTTCTTAACGCATTTATATCTTTTCAAAATAAAACTATCCCATTATGCGATTTCAATTCCTTTCAAATCTCAGTTCCAGGGAAAGAAAAGTATTCCACAAAAGAAACACCCCCAGAAGAGGGAAATGAACTCGTAGGTGTCAAGTCTCATCAATTCGTTGAAGCAAGGATAAAAGTAAGTGAGACGATCTCCGGAGGCGGGCGAATAATGCGCGCAACACGTACGAGTGAAGACCGCCGAATGTGCGGACAAGACATGTTGGAGCGTGTCGACAATAGCCCTGCATCCATCGTCATTAACCGGATGAGAGGCCGACCACTTGTAGGTCTGAGGCCGTCTTCTTTTGAGAACTGTCACAAGCACTTGTTCTTCTCCGCTTCATTCCGCACTTTCGGAGGGGGTGCTTCACATATTGAAAACCACCATCAATATCTAAAACATTCAAATGCTAAGAAAATCTCCTAATTTTTAATATTTTTTTGTAATAATGAAACTAGAAATTTTCTTTAAGTAATTATTCTGTTACAACTAGAAATTTGAGTAAATAAATATAAAATTTAGAATAGAGTTCTCAGGTATTGGCAGTCTATTTCTGCAGTTCAAAATTACGAAACACCGAAATATCAACTCTCAGTTTCGAGCCATGATCAAGCGACAAAGTCGACAATACAACAGGCAACTTGCTTTCTCTAATGTATGAAACCTACTGAAAGGTATTAAGCATTCATTTTGCTGAATATTAAATATTCAGCAAATATTTGTCTGTGCTTCTCTATTGTCATGGTAACACTCATACCATTTTTAACAGATGGATCTAAGAATTTGGTTTACTGGATCAACTGATTAACTTGCTTAACAAGGAAAAGGCTTACTGAACACCTTAGAATATCATGAAACACTATCCTATATACCACCGAGTCATAAAATTTCTTGCCAGTTTGAAACGAGAAAATATTGTTACTATAGCAACCACCATTAATTAGACTATTTTGCTGAAGATATTCTTGTGGTAGTCAGCCAATATATACGTAAGACAGACCTTTTTTTTCAATCAAATAAACAATGCTTCCCCCGCCCCCTCAAACAGACTAAGCTTTGCTCTTGTCTGGCTGCTTATTTCTATCGGTTAAAACCGCTAAATATAACAATCCTTCGCATGAATTTATTTCAAGAGGGAGTGATGATGTTGACATTTGGATTAATATCTATCCTCGCAAATTTTCATGCGATACATCTCAGCATATGACATTAGGGAAGTTGACATCTACACTAGCATTTGCATGAATATTTTTAGATCGTAAAACATCGAACTCAATAAATTCCTGAGCACGACGGTGTTTTCCATCGAGCTAACATGGTGCTTTAGATAGTCATTTCATTATAGCAATTCCTTATAAAGTAAACTCTTCAGCTGCGCCTACTAGACCCCATAACGGCCGAAATCCGCTGTAAGGCTTTTTAGCATCCACCTCATAAATTGCTTTCCAGAGGACTTTTCATGGTTACTAGGCCGTATTCATGTGTCTAAAATGACGAAACCAGGAAAATTTCCAAGCACACACCTCGACATACGCTCGAACAGAAGGTAAAAGCGCAGCATCCGTCTTTCTTAGTTCCATGATCAGTGGCTAGGATTGAACCTCGGACCTAATTATTCGAAGAATGTTGTCCTAAGCCACATTGAGTCAACGTAAAATCGTAATGGAATCGAGACATCCCACACACAGGAAATTCGGATGACGTACAGTCTATTGACCACAAAAGTAGCTGCTCCAAGTAATCTGGTTTGTAGTGATTGTTACAGTAACAAGAATTGACCATTTCTAATAGAAATTAAGGTTGTTATGATATGGTGGAATTTAAGATAGTATTTTATATTATTCTCAAGAGACCAAAATTGCTGTTTTTCTTCAGGCTTTTCCTGTCAAAAATAGAATGTGTCTAGTTTCCATGGCAACAGAAAAGCACAGAAAAACAGGCGAGAGTAATTGTCGTGGTTGTTAGAGAGAGTAGACTAAACTTTAAAATGTCAGTCATGTAAATTTTTTAAAACATGTATTTTTCTGTTTCGATACTATATCATTGCCTACGTATTATTAGTTTAGAAAAAAAGAAATTTCATTTGATTCAAAATAAATTTATTATAGTTTATTTTTAATTAATTTAATCAGTCAGGATGAGTTAGTTGGATATCTGGATAACGTTCGACTTAAATATTTCTTTCTTGAATATGATTTTAGAAAACCTTCGTATGTCTTTATAAAGAAAGGAACTCGTAACTTTAAAAATTCATTCTGAAATTATCCATAATTCGGAATTATTTATCGTTATATATTTCATGAAATCTATACATTTTTTAAATCGTTCCATTAGCTCTTGCGCCAAGTTTATTTCTATATATATATTTTTAATATTTCACGTTTTCCTATGTGAGATTTTTCTCTTGAGGACTTTATATTTTCAAGAAAATGTCCTTTAGAAAATTTTGTAGAAATGTATATTTTTTATATTAACCAAAAACTACTCTTCAATAAAAATTTTATCTGATAAATGACTTCTTAAAAGTTTTAACATAGTGGACGACATTTAGAATTGTATTAAATATATATTAAAAAGTGTGTATTATATATTATTAAAATGTTTTGTGGAAATTATTTCTTTAAAATTATCTTATACAAACACCTGTTTTAAATTTTTTTTTCTAAAGAAATATGTATATTAAAAAATTTTTGCAGAGGAATATCCTCTGCAAAACTGTCTGTACAAACAATAATGTCTTAAAAAAAATTGTATCCTAAAATTGCGTCGATTTTGCTACAAGGGAGTATTTTTACTGAGGATTATCTTTAAAATTGTCTGAAATGTATACTTAATAAAGAAAAAAACTTACACACACACAATTTTATGAGAAAATATCCTTCTTAAAATTTTTAAGACACGTATTGTAAAATTTTATTTTCAGAAAAAAATATTTTTTTTTACATGGGGACATTTTGTCTAAAATAAAGGGCATATTTTGGGAAAATTTTATATTCAAAGAAGATGTGTCCTGCTCATAGGAAGTTTTATTTTATTTTCTTTAAAACTCTCTGTGTCTATAAAACATCTTCTTAGAAAATATTTATTTTCTAAAGTTTTTGAAATAATTTTAAAAAACTCTTTTGAGGAATTAGGCTTTTCCAAGATCACCATTTTAATTTTGTGTTTTAAGGAATGTAATACTTGGTAAATGCTTGGTAAATGCCCTTCTTGTATTGAAGAAAATTTTATATGGAAATATCTTTTTTAAAAATTTTCAGCAAGAGTACATGTGCAAAAATATTTTCATAAAAATGTGTCCCTTTGGGAAATTTTATTAGAGAATAAAAATTTTAAAGTCTTTCTGTATCATATAAAAGGGATACAATATTGTCAAGAGATTCCTTTGAAAAACGATCAAAAACTTTTTCCCTTTCACTTTGAGACTTCTTCATATGACGGGATCGGCAGAACTTTCATGACACACCAGTGGAGGAATGCAAAGATTGTATAATGTGAATATACTTAATGACATGATTTTTACCAATAAAAAAAAATATAACCTACTATATTATTCGTCTCAAATCTTTGTGTGTTGTAGTTAAATTCTTAAAAAAGCAAAGCACATTCACAATAAATAGAGTCATAGATGTTGCAATATATTTCTAGAGTACAATACTGTAAACAGTAAAATAGCAATAAAATAGACTAAAATAATTAGTATATTGTTACTAAAAATAAATAGAAAATATTTAAAAGCGTATTTGTGAAACATATATAATAAATTCTGATAGGGTAAAATTTAAATATGTTTCACTTTTTTTTACTTCACATTTTCAATGTTAAGCTTCGATACAAGACTTCACGTTTTATTTCACTGGCGTAAGCATGTTGATCACAGGAATTACTTTTCTGTTGCCATTATTTCCAAACAATGTTCTAATTTTGTTCCAATTTTCTGTGAACTGCTACTAAATTTAGCATTAACACATATTCCCCTGTAACTGACCTCTCAAATATAAAATTTGTGTAACAATCACGGATATATATTAAATAGAAAGACAGTTTTTTTTGCCACAGAATTACTTTAAGAAAATTATTCGTGGTTCAATAGTGATTAAATGAAAGTTAATTATTTCCTTGTAAAATAAAGCAAGGACTTTCTGGAAATTTAGTCTAGACAATGAATTCATGTTAACATCCATTTGTGATTCTCCTCCCACGATTGCCTCTTTTGTCTTTTAATATTTCTTCTGGATAGAATGTCAGTCAGTAAACAAGTTAAGAAATTGCACCCCAGGAATTATCTAAGGGAAGACATTTAATACTTCCAACTATATCAACAATTAAGTCCACTCAATTTTGGTGATGGTTTTAGCCTTCCGTAAAATAGTTGCTTATGAAAATATATGTGAACAACAAATTATTTACTCAAATGGTTTCATTTAATTAAATTTTACAAAAGATTTGTTTTCTGAAAAAATGAACCACTTTCCTCTCTTTTCATAAATTGTTGAAAGAAAAATTGTAATGAATTTTCGTCAGGAAACGTTTTGTAAACTCCATTTTATGTTTCAGTTTTTAAAAATTATATAGTGTATATATTTTTAAAATGAATTTTGGAAATATTACTATTTATGATAGTTAAAATAACTTGTAGATTTTTAAAGAACGTTTTTTTATTAATGCATATCATAATATATATATAACATGATTATGATTTATTATATATATAGGCACATATAATAACAAGTTAAAAATATTATAATGTGTTAAACAATCAAACCATATTCAATATTTGTAAGTATATACAAAATAAGTACTTGGTTTTTCCGGTTTGTGAAACTTTAGATGAGAAGGAAAATAAACCAAACATACTAAATTAAATTTTTTGTATGGAATACAGATCAAATAGGCAGTTAACAATTTGCGTCCCGATTTCGGTTTCGCACATCATTTATATGCAATTATAGTTAATTAATTATTTTAGCAATCCTTGTTGCCACAAAATATTATAACTAAAATTAAGTACAAAGTTAATGGGGAATGTGTATGCCAGCCTGGCTGCTTGCTGATTTACCTTAAGTATGGCAATACATTTAGCGCAAAAGCACAATGAATTATATATACTTTCTCTTTTTTCTTTCTTT
>JAPDSC010119278.1:786959-810986 GCA_026290005.1 Latrodectus geometricus
TATATATATATATATATATATATATATATATATATATCCTTCGCCATAGAACCCAACCAATGATCAATGGTAATTTATATAGTTCAAGTGTGAAGTAACCAAGGAAATACAAGTAATTATTTTAGTTTTGTTTGGTTGTTCATTACTTTTTTTCCCATTTCAGTTGATTCGGTCGACATCCAAAATGGATTACTGACAATTACCAATAACATGAGTAAGAATCGAACCAACTAACTATTAAACTAAAGTCAAAGGATGCAGAATGCAGCAAACATTGGGCATAATTACAATGAAATAACTTGACTACAATACGTTACTAGAAGTGATTTATAATTTTGACACATAATTTCATCATCTACATATGGGGAGAAGTGAAAAAAAGAATCTCAATCTGCAGAAATTAAATAATTTCGGCGAAAGAGGAAAAAGTTGGAACCCTTATTGATTGGCTGGTGGAGCGAGTGCCCATAACGTATGCCACTGATTAGATTAATTCTTATTAACTTCAGAATTCAAATGAGTGGAAAAGAAGAGAGTTGGGAATTGACGGTAAATTCCGAACTGTCAATAAAACGAGACTTTAAATGCATGCGCTCCGATTAAAGTCAGCGATGTGAAATCGATTCCGGGAGCGATGCGAAATGTTTTAATGATTTTTAAATTATATGATTTTTCCAATTAATTCTCCTTAAAGTCTCCTCCAACAATAATTACGGCCGGTGTTTCTGGTGTGTTCTATTAACTGACGAAAGGTCATTACAAATACATTACTCCCATTTTTCCTACTTAGTTTAAAAACCAATTATTTTTTTCCTATCGTAGCGACTTTTTCTTGCTTAAAATCTATCATTTATTTTTCCGAATGAAAAATGGAAGATTACTGAAAGATTAATTTCTTATTTCAGTTACAGTATTGACATATTTTTTCAGTACGAATCAACTAATATTCATGCCCAAGCATTTTATCCCGAATCGAATGTTATAATTCACATACTGTTACGTCCCATAGTAAATAATTGTGGAAGAGTTCAAGCGTAATCTGATATTAAAATACATGAAAGTCGACAAAATAGAAAATATAACTGCATATTGGTTTAATTTAATTTTTAATTAACATATATAATAATTGATATTTTTCTGTGAATAATAAGGTTATGAATTTTCAATATTAAAAATATTTAGAAAAATATATTTATTATTACAAATAATCAGCATTATCATCCTTTACATTTGTGGAAAAAAATATCATCTAATCTCTTCTTCAAATTATATGAAAAATACACGCGATGTATATATTAAAGCAGGTATTTTTTAGTAAATATTAATTAATATGGTTTTAAAAAAATGTATAATTCCATAATTTATGCAATAAATGATTACATTCTTGCATCAGTAGGGGTCAAATAAAAGTGAAAATGTACTATTTATTTGAAGAAGTTTCCCTTAAATAATTAAAAAGAACTGATCTACAAAAATATATGATCTACAAAAATGCGTGATAAAAACTGTAATAATCAACTCTGAAGCCCGGTGACTTTGTGGTAGCACTTTGCGCGGCCCAGGTCACAGGTTCGACCCGCGGGCTGGGCAAGATCGACTTAGCCTTTTAGTTTTTCAATGGGTACCAAGCATGCTTTTGGAACTTAACACTGAAGGTTTCGCGTTAGGCTGACACCTAACAAGGAATTGTTTCTTACCCAGTGCCCTCGGTCAGGAAAATAGATGGTACTGTAGTCCTTGGTCCACATATCAGCTGTCGTTCCCCCGATTTTGTTTAGTTTAATTACCTCTCAAAGTATTAAGGATACATATTTTCACCACTTAATTTGTATCTCTAGGGACCTTTTAATTTGCCCCTTCCCTCTATGAGTTAAGTATTTTTTCCTAATAGTCATACTAATGAAAAAGAAGAATGTATAATAATGAATAAATTAGCATTTAAAATTTTATTCTCAGTAGGAATTATTGACATATGATTGTACTACTTAATTAGCAGATCTACAGAATTACCAATCCAATTTGCTCCTATGATAAATACAGTGTTTTCTCTAATGCATTCAATCCTCTTTTATTATTAGTTCACACTCTCATTATATATATCTTGTTCAAATTTTCAATTGTTAATAAAATATCTTTTATTCATCCACTCAAATTCAAATACATCTTTTAAACTTCCTGTGGATGACACTTGTAATTATTTGACACTAGTTGTTTGTTAATGTAGTTTTTCAAATATTAAATAAATTTAACCAATTAATTTTAGTTTTATGTGGAACAAAAGTACACTGTTGTGTCGTGCTGCCATCTGTTGGCTTCAACAGTTACTATCTGCATCCTTATACTTCTTACATTCTTAAATTAATTTAATTTTATTACCTAGTAAGTGAGTTAATTACTTCCTTTGAAAATTCAACTCTGTGGTTTTGAAATAAATTAGAGTGAGGGAAAATTTGTATGTTGGAAAAAATAGGAATTTTTTCTAATTTAAACAAAACGAATGAAAGTTATTTATAAAGGACTTTCTGCACTGTAGTGAAATGAACAATTTGTATTGCAAAGACAAAATTAATAAAACGTCGGTGTAGAATCTTCATGTTTTTGGATGAAATCTCGTCGAAGCATAAAAGTTATCAAAGCAATAAACTAAATAAACAAATTGGATTAAAAGGCATCGATCCGTCTTTTAAAAATTATTTTTATACATTCCTTGTTTATTCTTCAAATAGCCATATCTCTCAGAATTATGAATTCATGGAAAGAGCAAATAAATTGTTTGCTACATTTGGATTTGAAGAAACATTTGAATTGCCCAATGTGCGCATCATATGACCTCGAAAGAATGAAGGCCTTAGAAGCAGGAATCCTTCACCCTCAGAAATATCATTTCACATGGCATCTACGAACCTATTTAACATGATCCAGTCACATTAAAAAGTTCGTAGAGGAATATTTCAATGAATACCAAGGATCTTCGGCTAAGTTAGGAATCGAATTGATTACTTTCCCATAATGAAAACAACGACCTTTCTAACCACGACACTGTGAATTCAATACCATACACTCGTCGGTCTGGTTGCTTATTGCATCTTTCACATTATCGAAGGTAGTGAGATCAAGTTCCAGCTTAACCGAAGACGTGTCGTGTTCACTAAAGATGGCAGAGTCACGTTAAAAAGATTGTAATCGCAATGTCCTCCAAGTGAATCGATACATCTGGGAATAGCTGGCCAAGCGTGGGGGGTTCTTCTTCTTGGTACCTGCTTCTAAATTTCAAATGATATGTGGCTACTTCCACATAAATGGTAAAGCTCTGTTCTAGGCTAGGTACAAGGAAGTTAGCTTGTGTTACAATAACAATTGTGCTCTCGGGACTGAGAGTTTTACAAACTTCACAGGAATGTGATTTTGAAAGATAAACTATCCAAAGATAAAAAGCGTTAAATTAACACCATGGCTCACATTTATGCTGTTGATGATTTTTAGTTCTCGCACCTATTGTACAAGATATGCATGTACATAAGAGGTTGTTGTAGCCGTAGCGTGCTTTCCAGTATCTAGCCCTGAGTTGGGCTCTACAAGTTATCAACAAGCAGCCGATTAGGAGTCTTAGAAGCAGAGACAAAGCAGAAGACCCCGTATTCTTGACCTTCCATCCGCAGAGATATTATTTTCCTTGGAGGACATTGCAAACATGATAAATTTAACTTGCCCCAGCAGCCTATAGAGAACACGACGTATTTTCAAATCAGTCGAGATTCGAACTGACTACTTGCCTGTTACGAGAAGGACATCTCTAACCAACGGTGTCCTTGTATTTATCTCTAATATAATAACATGCAGAGATTGTATTTATCTCTTAAATTAGGAATAATTTAAATTTTGAAGTAAGCTTTGGGTTAAGAGACATTTTTAAAATGCGCAGAAACATGCGACAGTTTCTTCTCAGTAAATTTAGGGAATAACCCTACATCCTAAAGTTTCCACACAGTTGACTTGACAGCATTCGTCAGTTTCAAAAATTGTAACTTTTTAACTTTATTCCCTTCAATCCTTTAATAATTTTTAGGCAAAGAGCCTGCGAGGAGAAATATTCTTGGCGGTAAAATAAGTAGTTCTCATCCATTTTTAAAAATGAGAGAAGAGAGGGGTGGTTAAGAAAATTCGATTTAGTAGGGCCGTTCACACAAATTCGATGATGTCATGGGAACTAGTTTCCTAGGAAGGAGTTTAATACTTCTTACCCCCACAGGCTCCTTGAAGCACCCCAATAACTGAAGCGCGCTTAAGACGCCGGAAATCGATAGTTTTTATTTTGTATTAGAACGAAGCGGGCGGCCTAAAAATATGCCCATTGATTAGAAAATAGCTGTCTATAACTCAAGTTGACAGGGAAACCCAATCCAGCAGCTCGCATGCACCTCAACTCATTTTACGCCCGGATGCTTTGTAATTCATGACCCCGACTGCCATTCCGGTCCAAATTACCGTCTGCTCTTTTTTTTCTACTCAAAATATATCGGCGGCTACTCCACTGCAATTAGAATCATTGTTCTTTATTTCTGAAATTCAAAATAACAGAAATCGTTGAGTTATTGTAAAGGATAACATAAAGCTAAAGGATCAGGAAGTTATCACAATGCAAATTAGTTACGAGGTAATTAATGTTGATGTTTTAAGGTAACTCATTTTCTTTAGGGACTGAAGCGTAAGTAACATTTTTAGGATTTGCGACTGTGTTCCTCCAATATCAATTTATGTGTCAAAATATTTTTCTTTATTTTACATTTTTATTGTATCTCATTTCATATTGTTATAACACTTGTTAACAAATCGAATAAATTTCTGTATTTAATAATATTGGATGTATTTAATAATTATTAACATTGTAATTTATTTTGAATATAAAACATGAGTTTAACTACTTTGACGTATGATGCGGGATTCTGCAAAACAATTACAAATATTGAATTTATATTTGAAATTTTAAATAGAAGAAAGATGAGATACTGTGATACACTAAAGAGTTACTTGAGTTCAGGTTTCGAAACGTTATCATAATACAAATAACGACTTTATATATAAATTTAACACCAAAGTTTTAAGGCAGTTCCTTTTCTTACGCAATTTTAGCGAATATGGTATATATTAGTTTGGGGAAAAAGTAATCCATTATTTTTTCGGTAGACTTCTGTAGTGATCGATATCTCGTGAGGTATCTATCAAACAATTTCAGATTTATGCTCGTTGGAAAGGTGACATTTGAAACTAAAATATCCTCTTGCGGTTTTTGTTTGATTAATTCAGTTACGAGTACAAGGTTTTAAAAATGGAAGACAACAAACAGAAAACGTCTCTTGTAACGGCGAAAAAGATTGCCAGGTGGCTAAAATTGTGAAAGGCGTTTATCGTCCTATTTAAGACTGTAACAACCAGTTACGTACAATTTTTGTTTCGTCGATTCTGTTCGGGTACTTTTGATGTTAGAGATGCACCTCGCATGTAGATACAGCATCGTCGAAAATGTCTATAAAATATCAAAAATGATTGAAGTTAACCGCATGTCAGCAGTCGTAACGCGCAAGACCTAAAAATCTACATGAAAGCTGTTTTAAACCTTTTTACAAAGTGAATCCAAAAGAAGTTACATAAAGTTCACGTAAAAATAATGGATTTCTTTTTCCCTAAACCTAATATTTGTAAAAGCCTGCAATTATATTTTTAAATGGCACACATCAAAGTATTTTCCTTTATTTTATATTCTAAATTATTTCGTATATTTATTCTTATTTCCCAACTAGTATTATTTTGTATTTGTCACTGATCTTTAATAATGTTAGATAACTATCATATTTTATTATGCATAGAGAATATAATGTATGTATAAATGTTTGTCTCTACATTTTGATTTAAGCTCAAGAATTTGTTTATTATTTTTGATATGTAGAAGAATTAATATTTTATATTTGTTGCTGATATCTAAAAATATTGGCTACCATTTGTAATGATCTAATAAATTAATTTTTTTTCTATATTTCTTAAATAAATGTTTCTTTATTTGTAGTTATGCTGAATCAATGAAATTAAATAAATATTCATATTTAAGCAGATCGTGATCCATATGAATTAAGATTTTCCCTCAACGCGGAATCATTTTTATGAAGTCAGAGGATTTACACATTTCTTTTTTTATTTATTCTCATAATTATTGGTGCAAAAGAGGTCCTTTCCTTTTCACTAAATTAATGACATATATCATTACATGATAAAATAAATTTAAAAAATACCATAACTATCAAATTTTATAAAACTCCTTTTTCGTGTTTGTCACGTTTAAATTTTTCTCATTTGTTCAGTGGTAGTCTAGTTGAGAAAGATAACCAAGAGACGTAGGTTCTAAACCGGAACCAAATGAAGATGTTCTCCGTTGAGAAATCGTATGCACTTTAAAAGTTCATTAAGTTCAAATATTCCTCCAGAGTGTCACATGCTATGAGACGAAGCTGTAACCTCAGTTATCAGCCTCGTTGCATGATTACTTTCAGAAATATAACATGATTTGTTAAAATTTAAAACTTTTCCGTAGACAAAAATGGGTAACTGAAAATAACTTGCCAATAAACAAATATGCAATAGTTATATATTATATGACATATTTATATTATAAACTAAACTCAATGGCACTACAGACCTTTGTGGGAGGCCAAAGCCTGCAATGACCCTATTTGTTTTCATGTCCGAGTGCTCTGGGATTCGAAGTATAAGTCCTGATTAGGTGGTTAGCCTAACGCAAAAACCCCCAGTGTTTATCCTAAGCATGCTTGGTACTCAGTTTTATAAACCCACTGAAGGGATTAAAAGATGAGACGACTTTGCTCAGCCCGAGGAGCGAACCTCGGACCTGAGTCGTGGAAACTCGAAACACTTCCATATTATAAATATATATATGTTTGTCAAGGCTTCTAAACACAAACACTACCGAATCCTTAAATGTTTTCAAGTGACGAAGTCAATACTTTAGTCGGCCCCCTCTTTTTCCATATCACACTGTTTACACTGGTCATTATACTTTACGAATGGGGATGGTGTTAACAAAGCATTTAACAGCCCGTGGTGGGCTAGTTGGTTAGGATACCCTTATTATCAGACGGCAGAGACAGCAAATCCAGGCTTAACGGAAGGTCCTCTGTTTTATGTAAAGGCATCCGGTGGGTCTTCGTCGCAATGCCCTCCAGGTAAATGACATCTCTGTGGCTGGTGGGTCAAGTATTAGGAAGTCTAAATTACGAAAATTCACCAAGCAGCTACTACCTAACTGGTAGAATGCAGTTCGAGGCTAACACAAGAAAGTATGCCTTGTGTCTAGAATTTTAAACCACTACTTAACAAATACATCTGCAACTATATTTGTAAGTAGAATATGAAATGGCTGCAATAATCAACTTACCTCAATCCAGTTAAGCGAAACACTAATATTATATGTTACAAGCTAAGCATGCATTTTTGCCGCATGTTTTTATCAATGGAAGATCTGTGAAGATGCTACTTTAGGATCAGAAAATGTCAATCTTTTCATTAAGTTGAAAATTTTTTTTTAAATAGTTTAATTTCTTAAAGTTTTACATTTTTGTTTTAATTTTTTAAATTTATAAAAACTTTAAATGTAGACTATGCACATCTAAAGTATATAACCAAATAATGAAATTAGCTATCTGAGAAATTGTAGAACTAAATTGCCTTGAATTTATATGCTTATTTAAGAAATATTTCATTTTTTTTCTTCAATTTTGAATCCAGTGATCTAGATTAATATTGTAAATACATTATTTTGTATCCATAAATATGTTGAGGAAAAAAATCAGTTTTTTCGGTAAATCATTCTGTTTACCATTTTCAGTAATACATCCAACTAATTAAATACTGTCTACCATTTTCAAAGAAAACTCTTTGCATTTAAAATGTGTTTCCCTGTGGAATATACAAAAATACATTTGTAATTTATTTTAATTCTGGATTCAGAAAATGATTTATTAAAATATAACAATAAAGTAAATACTTTTCAAAAACATTGAAAAATCAGAACGATTAGCTGTTATTTAATAAATGCTTTAAGTGAGGATAGTTATTGATTTTATTTCAAATAAAGATTCCGTTTTGTCATTTCTATGTTTGTTGTTTCCGTTAGATTGCGTGTGTGAGTGCAAAGATTTTCAATTTACATTTAATGGAAGTGGAATTTTATAGGGAATATTTTAGCTACCAAATGGTGTAGAACAGTTGCATATAATTAAAGATTTCTAAATAGAAAATATTGTAACTATTTGACAAATTATATACACAAGAGTTTTTACTTTTACAAAACAACTTTATTTAATTTTTTTGGACACCATGTATCAGAAGGCTTTTTATGATAAGAAGCCGTGGAAAAGATTTCAATTTGACAACTGATTGGCTTGGGCTTTGGTTTTCTATTCATAAGTTCCCTCTCATACAATCTAGTCTCCTCTCAAATGTTAATGTTTATAATGGTTTTGAATTTGCTTCAAACTATAGGCTTTGTTCTATTTTGCTCTCATGAACATAAAGTGATCGTAAAGCGACAACCAAACTAAACCAGTCGTAAAACTCTCAAGCACTCACCTTGACAGGATTCAGAGTCCTCAACACCAATTGTTTAACAGTGTCTGAGACTGAACAAAGGGTTATCATTCTAAAGGGTATAATCTTATTTCTTGTCTATAGTGAGAATATTTGCTTTGGAGTTTAATAAAGTTTTTATTATAAGCAGCGGGGGGAAAAATAGTTGTTGTTGATTAGTTTACAGATAACAATATTGAGAATGATCTTTTAAGCCAGTTGGGAATGGGAGCACATTGACGAGTGGCTGCATAATAAAGAGCCCAACGGCTTTAGACTGTTGTAAGGCCTTTTAATGTCCACCGCGTAAACTGTGTTCCGTGAGTACATTTTAATGAGTGGTGTGCACGTGTCCGTAGAACACCTAAGCACCTACTCCGACAAGGCATGCACACAGAAGTGTAACATCCATCTTCAGTGGGTTGACAAAGGCTAAGATTGAATCCATGGCCTTAAGCTCTAAATTACTATTTCCTGATTCTACTCCATTGTGATCTCAACTATGGGAGCATTTTGATGCAACCCATTATTTTTTTTACATAATAGCTTGGTTAAATGTGTGATAAGCAAATTCATATTTGCTACTTTGGGCAAGAAGTAGAATGAATTCCTTGAAGTGAGAGTCTCAAATTCGAATCCAACAATTCTTGAATAATATTTTATTATATAACAAATTGATGTTAAGGTGAACCACAAAAAATAAGTGATTTAGTGGTTATATATTTAACCCTCTATTGTGGTTCATATAGTTATCATTCTTCAAGGTGGGTGTTTTTAATATTATACAGTCTAATGGGCAAAGACCATTGCTCGACATTTTGAGGAAAATTGCCTTCTTGCCGAATTTTTCATAAATTGGGAGCTATATTCAAAAGTCCAAAGGAGGAAACCATGAAATATTTCAATATTCTCTCCGACATGCGTTCAAGTAAAAGTGTAACATTCAAATCCCATATCCACAGGACAAGTAATCACTCAAGGTAGGCACTTTTTTTTTAATTTTTCCCTTTAAGAATGTGAACACAGCTGTCGTATGCTAATCTCTGAGCTTATATACATAAACAAATCTGATAAATAAAAAGCGTGAATGTATATTTTTGAATTATCAAGATTTAAAATGTGTATAAATAAGAATATTAATTAAAAAACGAAAATGGAAAAAATGTTATAAATATCTTCGCTATGGTGAAAAATACTGGAGTTGCTAAAAGTGAATTTTCTACATAAATTATATTGTTCTCCTTCTCTTCGACGTAATGAGAACTAGGTGGTCAAATAAACAAGGAAATCCACCAAAAATATCACCAAACTCAAAGATTGGCATTATAGATTATACGGCATTTGTGTCAAAACGCAAGTACGATTCCATCATCCTTGAAATACTACCGAGCTGTAAGTTGTAGCTTTCAGTTTAAGCAGTTCCTACTTCTGTCTCTAATTTTGGAATATATATATATATATATATATATATATATATATATATTAAAATATTTTTCCAATATTTGTTGTATTGTGAAGTCTTTTTAATCTAGAAATCCTTTATCTAATGAGTCCTTGTATGCAAGAATTGATAGAAGAAAACAAACTATGAAATCTTTCCTTAAATTTAATATGCAGCAGGTTTTCCAAACGCCTTAAGAAATCCTTCTGTTGTTAGGTTATCGTCAACAAAGCATTTAATCTTGGGGGTATGCTTCATGAACTTAATTCAACATATTTCAGACAAATAAAGGAGACAGATTAAAAAATGTAAGACAGAAGTTGGGTTGGTCTATTTACACAAGAATCGCCGCAAAAATCCAATAGAACATTGTTTCATTAAGCATACTTTATTGAAGCCGCTGTGGTTGGTTAAAGCCTGGTTGGTTCACTAACCGTTCTGGTTGGTTAAGGCGTCATTCTATTTACCGAGAGGTAGTGAATTCAAATTCCGGCTTAACTGAAGATCCGTTGTATTCGCTAAAGGTGGCTGGAGGACATTAAATATGTCGTGATCGAAATGTTCTCCAAATGAAATGATACCTCTTGGAGGGCAGATCAAGTATTCGGGGATGTTCTGCTTGACTTTGCTTCTAAATGAAGATTTCCACTCGGCAGCTTCCATCTACTGTTAGAACCTAACTCAGGATTAGGTACAGGGATGCATGCAATAACAAAGTATGCTTCATAATGACATTTTATGAAAATGATTACATGTTTAGCTCGAAGGTTTTCGTGTTAAGATCACTCAAAATTTGTGACATTTGAAAACAACACTGTGAATTTGATATTTCACTTAGAACTTTAAATTACTTTTCGTTGAGTTAGCAACACCACCCCATACCTCTCAAGCATACATTATCACAGGTAGCAGAAATGTTTTGTATATGAGCAAATTATTTCCATTTCTGAATTTAGCTTTCATTTTTCTGGCTAAGTAAAACTAATGGAAACTAAAAAAGGTTAAAAACTAAGATTTTTGCTTAATCAAATGGCATGCGATTTCGAAGAATTACTGCCAACTCTTCGATACGAAGTAGTACACCAAATTATAGTTTGAAGCTTTTTCCTTGGCAGTGGATGATTATGTAAATTTTACAATTTAAAAGGCACTGTGAGTTTGACTTTTGGTGGAGTTTCTAAGTGGAAAAATAGTTTTGTGATTTGTCAATAACTTCATGAATTTCTGCATTCTGACAGTTTTATCAGAAAATAAATAAATTGCACTTTTTCTATGGGGTGTGGTTTCTTTTACATAAGTTGGCCTCACGAAGGGAATCTGAATTTTTCTAACTTAACTTTTGTAGATTTTAGATTGCTTTTATTTTCGTAAAAAACTTTTGATTTCTTAGATGTGTATAGATAATTTATGCAGTCATGGGTAAAACTTTAATTGAGTAACTTTAAATATCACGTTATTATATAGCCTTTTTTTTTTTTTTTACTATCTTTTATATATTATGTGTTATATTTATTAACTTATTAAAATTAATAACAAGTTATACAATTATTAATGCGTTATACATAATAACTTTGTTCGTCACTGCATTTATAAAATATTATATTTTTTTGAAAAATGTTCAAATTCACAATTTAATACAAGAAAAGGTGTTTTATGATCCTCTTCGTACTTACGACACAAATGAAATCCTTAGTCAATAAATTAATTTAGTGAAGCAAAGGATGTTCTAACAGCCGTGGCCTGGTTAGTTAGAGCATCGTTCTCATTACCGGAAGCTATGGAGTTCAATCCCGGCTTATCTGAAGATCCGTCGTGTTCACCAATGGCAACTGGAGCACGTAAAATATGTCGTGGTCGCAATGTCCTCCATGTTCCCTTACCAAATTAATGCCTCTGGGGGTGTTAGGAGGCAGGCATCTGGCTTTCTATCTTTAAATTGGAAGACAGGTGGTGCTGCCATCTTTGAGCATAAGTCGTGAGCACCCTCTAACAAGGGTTTTCTATTCTTAAGGGAAAGACTTTCATACTTCATTCGCCCAGTCCTAGATGGGCGGGTTTGGCATCGCCAAGTGTCATAAGTAACAACAACATATAACAACAGTAAAGTAAATTAAGTAAATCGTAATTCTCTTTGTAAGAAATATGGTGGTGCGTAAAAATTATATTTTAAAAAAAATATGGTGTCTCTACTGATAAAGCATTTACGTTTTAAAAGTCCCAATTTTTTATTTTTATTATTTATTTCATTAGTGTGATATTTATTTATCAAAGTTACATTTTTAGCAGTTTAGCGTTTCTACCCCTGCGTTGTGTACTTTAAAAGTTGATTTTTAGCTGTTTGGCATTTCTATAAGTTTGGCATTTAGTTTTTTTAAAAGACATTGTTATCAATTCCCCTTCCTCTGGATCTGTCGGTAATTTATTTAAGAGCTACACTGACCTCCAAAAGTTAATGAAGAACCGGTGTTTTGAGCATAATTTAGAAATGAATGAATATGGAAAGATGAAATGTCGATGACACGTGCACAAAATAGGTATATATTAATTTACATAGAAGTTTGTATAAAAAAAAAGCATAAATAATTTAAAACAAAAAAAAAACAATCTCGCTGGAGAAGTCTATTTTTGGAAGAAAGAACACAGTTTTATATGACATAATGGCATAAATAAAAAACGAAACAAAAAGGATTTTGAATAAAGCAGCATCGACTTGTTATGCTGTCTATTAAGTTTTCGGTTACCGAAACGGGAAGCAAAGACAAGACACAGAGTCAGCTGTTTCCAGCTGTCCTACAGACCCTGGAGGGGTACTTAAAAAGGAACCTGTCAAACAAGATAGTCCCACACATGCTCAATGGGATTCAATTCTGGAGACCCAATCGGCCATTTCATTCTCTCCAAACCAACACGCTCAAAATATTCTTTAACAACTACAGTTCGATGAGATTTTGCGTTATCATCCATCGAAATGAAATCATTGCCAATTGCACCGGCATATGGTGCAATTGGTAATGCTTTTGCTTTGATAAGCATTTTCATATTATTTTGCGCATTCTTAAATTTGAATGTAAAGTAACCTAAATATAATTAAAATTAGTTACTTTTAAGCTTTTTGTTAATTTATACATTATTTTATTTATTCATTTCTTAATTATTATTTTTTGTACTATAAGAGATCAAAGCACGCCCTATACAGTCCACTTAGAATATGCTAGGTGTATCGATTGCTGAACTGGCAGCCAAACGGTTAGCGCTCGCTTCAACAGTTCGTGGGTTTGAATCCCAAGCTAGTCTTAGATGTTGTTAGTAGTTTGGAATCCCCTTAAAACTGCAGGTCTACTACGCTTATGAACACAAGGGGTCGTTGAACGTCAAACAAATCAAGGTGTGAGTATCAAGAAGTTCTTCCGCCAGCTTGGAGTCAAAAGAGTCAGGAGACGTATTTCTTTCTTAATTTCTACTCTATTAGCATTTCCTCTATTAAATTCAAAATAAATACGTAACTCTACAAATATATAAATATATATTCAGCCATAGTGGCAATAAAATTATTCAACTTTTGTTGATTAGGATTACTTTCATTAGCAGTCTTAATGAATAAGATTACAGATTTAATCTTTTGCATTGAATTACCTTCAACTTATTGATGTGTTTTCGTTTTATGAGAAAAGGAACAAAACCATTCTTCGGGTCATTTGCCAAAAGTGTGTCAACCAAAAAATATAGACACAAATAAATAAAAAAATTCCCCCATCAAATCTGTAATACAAGAGAAAGGGGCAAATCACTATCGAGCAGATTTAGCCCTTTACACAACTGCAAATGGAAAAGGGGGGGGACTGAAAATGGAACATTTCTGGGAGAAAGATCTTCCGGGGCGAGGCTTTTCATCATCAAGAGGGGGCGGCGGGGGAGGATTGCGAGAGAAATTGTAAATCGATCTTGCGGGAGAGTGCGAGACTCTCCCTTGCGGCGGTGACGACGTGTTGACAAGTTGAAGACTTCACCACAGTCTTAGTTCCAGCAAGTGGGTATTCCATCGCAAGACAGGTGCGAGAGGGGCCGCCCACAAACTGCCCTCCTCCCACGCATCGAGATGATCTCTCCAGGAGGTCGTTATTGATTCCTGAAAGAAAGTTTCGGGCTAACAACCTAACATGGGGCATTAACAATCGAGATTTATGAAAAGTGGCACTTCAATACCAAATAAATGGCTGCTTATTCGAACCAATTTACAAAAATATCTATAAGGATTTTAAAGTTCCTATTTATTTATTACATTCCTAGTTGTGTTTCTAATAATTGTTTTATATTAAATTTAAAAATTGATTTCATTTTGCTCATATTTACTTAATTGATTATGTTTGCCCTAAATTCTTTTAAGAGCCCTTGAAGGCAGAACAATGAGCAGTTCTCTAGCCTTTAGATAAATTGTTCGTGAATAATTCGATTCCCACCTGGTGGTTCTACACTCATATCAGCTCTAAATTACGATTTAATTAGTCCTCATGTGGGAAAATGATCTTGAACGATACACAAACAACCCCTCTAAAGATCTTTTCATTAATTCAATGCTCTTCATACAATGATGCATTCGATTCATAAACTTTATTCACCATTCATTAGGTCTATTCACCACGATTCAAAAATAGAAGTTTGTTCGCTATCTTTAGTTTTTAATGTCGGCAGAAGCAAGCATTCAGAAACCTAACATTAAATAGTTTTACTCTCAATATAACTTTTAATTATTAAATAGAGCTCACCATAGCTTAGTAATAGAGTCACTGCTCAGACTGGAAAGCATCGTTCTCACGACCTAAGGGAAACGTGTTCGACCCTGGTAACGGATAAAGACTACACTGTTCTCTAATGGGGAGCGAGGAACGTTAAATAGCTCGAGCTAAGTCCCCAAAGTTTCCAATGCAAATCACTACCTCTGGAGGTGGCATACCAAGGTCTAAAGATTACTCCTTGGTCTCTGTTTCGAAAACAGAAGATCCACCACTGGCTTGCAGTGCTGCCATTTAATGTCATCTGAACAAGAGAGAAATTTTCAGACTTTACAAAGAGCTGTACTCTCTGTCAGATGCAGCAAATATCAGGATTGAACTTGATAGGGTTTTTGATTAATAATAATAAATAAATAAAATAAGAGGTACCATAGTCTCCAAATACTTGAGTACTAAGACAAGAAGACAAAAATGGCCTTGTAATAGAACATTTCTCTTTGGTGCGAAACGTTCCGCGTTTGATACCAGCCACTTTTCGACAATGGGTGATATATGTTGTTCTTATGTCTTTTGTATGCATGTTTGTTGGAGTATTTTGAAATTTTCCTGATTTTTTCCTTTGCTTCTAGTGAATACGCCGCGTCTTTGACATAAACTCCTATAAGTCTATTTTAAAGGTATTTATGCGAGGGTTACTCTGAAATTTTTGAGATACGCTCAGACGGAAATTTGCAAAATAAAAATAACGGTTTAATTTCAAAATACAAAGTATTTTAACACCGAAGACGATTTTTTACTGACTTCCTTCAACTTGTTTAGTGTAGAATAAATTTTAAACAAAAGAGAAAATAGAGTTGACGCGTGAACATTTTCGCGTTAAATTTTCGACGATTTTAAAGCAGGATTAAATCAAGAAGAATACATTCAACTGTTGCAATTAGCATTTGGTGATGAATCTCCAGCTCGTGCTAATGTATTCAGATGGTTTAGAGAATTTAGAAGATGCCGCAATTTTCTTCAGGATGAAGAACACACAGGAAGGCTGCGTCGGCAGTAATCCCGGATAATGTGTCTGCCATACGAAAAATGTTAATGGATGATAATCAATGTACCTATCAGAAGTACCTATCAAAATTATACAGAAGGAACTTAACATTGGATCCGCAGCCATACACAAAATCATTTATGAAGAATTACATATGAAAAAAGTAGTTTGCCGTTAAGTTCCCCATAATTTAATTGAGCACCAAAAAGAGGAGCGTGTCAGAATCAGTAAAGAAACTCTTAAATTGCTAAATGATGGTAGCAACCGCATCATTTTTAAAATTGTAACAGGTGATAAAACGTACATACCATTTTTTGACGTTCCAACACGTCAAGAAAGCAAAGTATGGGTCTTTGAAGATGATCCCACGCCGACAATAGTGAAAAAACAACGCGCACTGAAAAAAGTGATGTATGCCGTTTCCTTCAGAAGTACGGGATTTGTCAAAGCCATCAAGTTGGAAGGACAGAAGACAGTAACAGCAAACTGGTATACCACTAAATGTCTACAAGAACTGAACTGTAAGGGGACTAATGCTTCACCATGACAATGCATCTTCACATACAGCAGGATTAACAGTTGAGTTTCTTAAACAAAAACAAATTAAAGTGATCGAACATCCACCGTATTCACCTGATCTAGCTATGTGCGACTTTTGGTTATTCTTTAATCTAAAAAAGAACTTACGTGGACGTCGTTTTCATTTAGAAGAAGAGATTGATGTGTCTATAAATGCATTTTTTCATCTGTTCAAAGAAATGAATGGCTTGAGGCATTTAATCTGTGGAAAATTCATCCTCAAAAGTGTTTTGATTCTGGAGGAGACTAATTTGAACACACCTAAAATTTTGTAAGTATAACTTTAAAAACCTAGTTGTATCTCAAACATTTCAGAGTGACCCTCGTATATATTTAAATATATCTACTTATATATATTGCTAACAATTGTAGAAAATTGTAACAAAAAACAAAAAACTTCGTATTATTTCAGATAAATAGAAATATGGTCCCATTTTAAGTAAACTTTCTAGTAGTATAATAAGTAATAAATAAAACAAAGCGGACTTCATTTATTGAAGTAAGCCCCATTACAGATGACTTTTTCCCGGTATACTGCAAGTGCAATTCTTTATCAATTATTAATATCTTCGTTGTAATAAAATAATTTAAAAGCGAATAAGTAAACTGCTACTACTTTGATATTTCTAGAATATTTTTGTCTCTCACACATGCTCATAATTAGGTGATTATCTAGATCAAATAATAATTTTTTAGGGATGTGTCAGGACAATAGAATGGATGAAGCAAAATGTTCCCACTCGATTTTGTCATTGCGTAGAAGAAAGTCTTAAAACTGAGGGCTATTGATAGATATTTAAGAAATAAATTAAGTATTACCTTCCAGAAAGATTTTTCATAAATAGTGACCGTACGCATAAGACGGAAGAGAGAAGAAACCGGAAAATTTCCACTTACACCAAGAAATGCTCTTACAGAAGGTAGGACTCGTCTCCCATTGTTCAATGGTGGCTGGAATTGAACGCATGATCTTCTATTCCAAAGATTACACTCACCAGGCAACACTGACCCTCCTCATTCTGATGCAAAAGTTGAAGATAGGGTCACATTACTCTTGATTTGTTTGATCAAAACAACGATAATTTCTTGTTTCCTTGTTTCTAATTCAAGAAATTTTGGTCTCACTTCATTTGCCTACTATACAGATGGGATGATGTTCGGGATTTAAAATTATTGGTACACCTGACTGTGGAGGTCTTCCAAAGATTTATCCGCTACTGTGTCAGCTTCACCTTTGAACTTTATAGCACACAAAATATTATAATCTTATTTCTTATAAATTGGCAGGTGAATGGTATGAGCTCTGACCTTCAATAAAACTTATCACATATTAAACTCCCTCCTTGGGTGTGATTGTGAATCTTGAAAACGAATTTCTCTTGAAACGTAAGTCACTGTTAAATTAACTTTCATGTTCTCGTTGCGCCAGCATACTTCTCTGTAAAGCATTTGGTGATGAGCGATTCTAGATCTGTTAATTTTAATGTATAGTCCGGGGTTCGCTTACACAGCTACGTATGTATGTTCCAAGCCCAGAGTTAGGATCTACGAATTAGGTGGAAGCAGTCTGGTGTGATTATTTGTCAATTAGAAGCACGAACAAAGCAAAAGGCATCTAATATTTGACCTTAAAACCTTAGAAGTATCATTTCACTTGAAGGGCAATGCCGTCACAATGCATTAAACGATATTTAACGTGCCCCAGCTGCTTTTAGTGAACAGATTGGACCTTCGATTAATTATAAATCTGAATTCTAACTCAAAACTTATATGATAAAATGTATGTTCTTCTGGAGCCTAAATCAAATATAGAATCTGACAGTGCTCAAAATCGAGATTTGATCGCAATTTTTTTAAGAAATATTTCACAATCTACTTACACTCTGCTGTTTGGTTTATTTATAGCTCAAGGATCAATGTTTGAGAATATGCGCAGTATATACAGTTTAAACGGCATTCCATACCCCAACAAACATCCAGCTCGACATGGGGTTCGAACCAATGAATTGTGGAATCGAAGACAAGAACTTCTGCTGAAGGAAAGTGTTTCATAGAGTAAATAACTAGTTTTATTTATTTTTGCCCAATCGTCATTGTTTGCACAAGAAGATAAATTAAACCGGGACCTGCAATTTAAAATATAGATTCCGAACCATTATAAACCTCCAAATCCACAGTGGGATGCGAGCCCACTAACTGTTGAACTTCAGAACAGATACCTAATCATTCAGCTACCAGCCCAGAATGAAGACTAAATTCGAGCCCAACAAGACTACAACGTGTACATTTCATGCCATCATTTCAAACGACGATTCCATACGATGACGTAAAAAACATTTGCCAATGTAAATTCTCTTTGATGTTGTCAAATACAGTTATTAAAAGCATGACCATGAAAACAGACCCAATATTCTTTTGGAAAATAAACATGACGTCATCTTATTTATCTATCAAATTTCATCATCACTGACATTGTTGACAGAGCTCCTGCCTGTCAAAGGTAGTTAAAGAGGCTGTGGCCATGTTAATACTCAGTTCTGTACCAAACCTCATCGAGCTGTTTGTGACTACGTTTATTGTCGTGCAAGGAACTCCACTTTTTAACTCAGAACTCCTAACATGGGGGCATTAAAAGATTTCCTTATAACGTATTTGTCTTATCGACTGAGGACGAGAGTGCACAACCGTTATTCAGAGCCATGTTCCGTAGGATTGTCCAGAACTTTCCGATTTCATATTCTGCGTATTGTAATGAAATTCCTCAGAAGTGAGTAACACAATATGATATGATAAACCACAAACATGGTAAAGTCAATTTGGAATCTATGGAACTCAAAATGAATTGGTAAACGTTTCACCTTCTTGCGCGAGAATGCAATAACTTTCATGCAAGCAATAACATTCGAATGCATTTTATGTATCAGATACTAGCTGCTCATTTTTATTAAAAATTTAAAACACAATATAGAGGTAGCTATTTATGATGAAATGCGCAGAAAAGCTAAGTAATTGGATATTATGGCAACTTCAATCTGGAATAAATTTCATATATTATAGAATGTCCCGTATGTCGCCTTTTAGTTGTAGCAGTTTCTGTGATCAACATTGAATCCTTGCACAAGTATATCTAAGGATTTTAACAACGTATTTCAGTTTCATAATTTGTAAAAATGTTATTTCGAAAAATACTTCAACTTGTAGCATAACGAAGAATTGTTTTGATGCATCAAAACTTACAGATGCCATTTTGGATATGATTTAAGTCATTGAATATCGCAATAGTTTAATATTTATTTTCCAATATTTACTCATAATATAAACTTGTTTCAGTTACCTTAAATAACAAACCTATCTATTTCATCTATTGTAACTAATACTTATAAACGATAATTTTTTCATTATGTGTAGCCTGATGTAACAATTTTTAAATAGTTTTTCAAGCTCATCAATGCAATATTTATTATAGCAACATAATTATATATTTTATACTAGAATGTAATGTTTATATATACATTGATTTTACAAATGTTGGCAATGAACAAAAAAAGAACTTCAAGCAGCATTGACACGATGGGTAAAATTATTCTGTCCATGAACGATACATCCATAACACTTTAAAAGCAGAAAATTCTAAAATGTAAAATAAAAAGGCATCAAGAGACTAATTCTTCTCATTTCACATCAAATTAGATATTTTTGAGAATATATTTATGAATTATTGAAAATCTAGTTTTAATTCCATAAAATATGCATGGACATAAGCGTTTTAAAATTGCCAGTCAAACCGCTATTCAGGGCCCAAAAGTTTTCCACAACTTTGAAGTCGACTTTTCCTAGAAAAGTGTTTCAAACTTTAAAATTCACGAAGCATACGATAACGAGGAGGGCCTTTTATTATTTCAATTTATGGTGAGCTATCTTGACTTTACGAGAAGCACCGGGTCCGAGGGTGGTTTTCCTGAAAGGTATATGTTGCTTCAATATTTGATGAGCTCCATCTGGGTGTGGTTGTACCTTTTTCTTCTTTGTCCCAGGATCGAGGGTGTGGCCGCCCAAATCAGTCCCCGATGCCCCCCTATCGCTCCAGAAACCGTTGGGACGAAGGCAGTCTCACTTTCGGTTGAGAGACCAGGGAAGGGATATCAATGAAATCGATTGAAGCAAACTGAGAAAAGGCAAATTTTGTTTCCATTGATGTTTTAATTTAGCTTGCACCGTCAATAATAATTGAATTGACTCTACTCAAAGGAAAACATGTCATAAAAATACATAGAATGTAATTAAATTTCTATTTTATGATTCTTTAATACCGCTTTTAACCATAATGTTTTTTGAAAACTGAATGTTGATGATTATAATATTGATTATTACATCCATTTCAGGGAAATAACATATTGTCTCATTTAACAATTTTATAATCTGAATATATTTCTTTTCAACTAAAACTTTTATTCAGAAACCTTGATGATTTCACCATACACTGTTAGAGTTTAGATAATTATTAATATTATCCTCCAAATTACTCGTCATATTATTCAGCAAAATGAATAAAATTGAAAAAATAATTAAAGTATTATTCTTACTATAAGATTTCATTTTTTTCATATTGTTTTTGTCCGTAGCCAAAAGTTTATTAAAAGATTTCATGTTGTTTACAAGGCCCGTGTTCAAGGATTTCAAAGAGCGGGGAAGAGATGACTATATGCTTGCAACACCAGCCATCATGATTCTGAAAAGTTTTTTCGTAATCTAGAAGCAGAGACCAAGCAAAAGACTTTCACCAGTATCATTTCACTTGGAGGATATTGCGACCACAACCTACGGTTTGGTGCGAATTCGAACTCACTACTTTCCGATAACGAGAGCAAACGCTCTAAATAACCAGGCCATTGAGGCCTGATTTTAATGAATTAGTATGTAACATTGCGATCTTAACTGAAAAAAAAAAGCTGATATTTGATTGGTGTCTGGTGAAAAATAATTATACAAACTAGTCAGAGCTGATTCTAAATGATCATGAATAATCGGAACTAAAATCAGAAGGGGTCAGAATACCCAGTATTGAAATGAAATCTTATTAGGAGTATTTCTAGAAAAAATTAAAACAATGTGTTACTGAAACTAAAATGAGTATGAAATAGAATATATTTCTTTTGAAACGAAAGAATCCTGATACATTTGCTTATAGAATTCGCTGATATTCAAATATCGATTTAATATAAAAATAATTTGCACCGAGATACATTTAACGATATGAAATTCGTTTTCTAAGTTGTCATTCATCTAATTTCATTTATATTCGGTAGCTTATTTTTCAGTTTAACTGTCTCTAATCGAGATATTGTGTGAATAATTATTTTCAAGTACAAGGTACGATTTTAACCTTCAGACTATACTCAACTTGTAGACAGAAATCACGTACAAAATTGTTGAAAAATACCTTAAGCTTAAAAGGATTGATTGGAAAACTGAAATGATCATTTTCCTTTCCAGAAAATGTTTTAAATATAGACTTTTATCATGAAGAGCTAATCTATCAAAAAACCAATGTCAGATGTTTTCACAAAAAAAATTAATAAATTTAAATTTAATTTCAATTAATTTCTATTTATTACATAATGTAAAAAAAAAGTAAAACGCATAAAACTTTGAAAACGAGGGAAAGCATTGAAAGTACGGAATGCTCTCCTCAATAAAGCAGCAAAAATGCTTTTTCTCGTTAAAATCGAGAGATGCTCAGTCAAAGCGTTAAAAACATTTTAGAAAGAGTTAAAATTCAAATCAAGTTGTTTTGTTATCTCTCAGCATTCGAATTTTTAAGATTTAAAGTTGATTCCTAGCCATTACGAACATCCAAGTCCAAACTGGGATTCGAACTCACGAACTGTTGAATCGAAGGTAAGAGCGCTAACCATTTGACTATCAACTAGACTCAGACCAACCTGTGTTTGATATATATTAATTTAAGCCAAAAAATTCTTTTATTATTTAAAAAAAATAGAAAAAGTTAGAGAAACAAATTATTCAGTTTATTGTATCCTGCATAAAAAGGATTCAGCAAACAAAAAGACATAAAAAAGGTGTGATACACTTGTCATTTTGATGCAGCACCTACAAGTTATGGATTTTTGAATTTTCAGAACATATATTTCAAATATACGACTACTGTATAATAGTCTACATAGTTAAAAAGTTGTATTATGAAAGTATAAAGTAATAAAGAACCGCATATAAATGAAATAAATGTAACTATAAAATAGATTACAAAAACAGTTTATACATCCTGACACAACAAAACAAAAACATCTTATACCTACAAGATACTTTTTATGCAGTTCTAGGGTGGTATAACGAATTCAAGATGATGCAATTTTTTCCTGCTCCGAAAATAATTTAAATAAAAGGAAGTGTATAGATTAGATATAATAAACCAATAGTAATTATTTTACCACAGGTTGAAGTAATTTATGCTAATATAAATTTGGGAAAAATTCTTTTACAACTTCAAATTAAGAAAATCCTCTAAAGTGACAACTGGAATGCTGAAAGATCTTAAAGTAGATTCTGAATGAATTCATGAATAGATGAATTAAGGAATTCATGAGTAGAATCAATCAAATACATCATTAGCTTATTAAAAATTTTGTTTTAAATATTAGTTGTAGAAACTGGAATAAAATTTAAAACTATGCAATTTTCTTTTAAATTCGAAACTTTGAAAACAAAAATTATGAATAAATTTAGATTTTTTTTTTTTTCGTTCACTTTTTTTTCTCCAAAATTCAGCTTACAATTGAGCAATATTTGGAGATTTTAATTACTTCTACATCGGAAATATATTTAATATTTTAAAAACATAGGTTTGGTTATGTTTATTTGCCAGTATAAGCGTTCGTACATGTCAATAAATTCTTTTAAAAATTTTTAGACATTTTGGATTACATTACGCATGTTAACTGAAAAAAAATGTTAGTTCAAATCTTATTTTTTGAAGCACTTAAATACTTTCCACTGTTTATAAAAATGCAAAAGGGAAATACCCTGAATTTCTAATTAACTTTTAATGTCAAAAATAAGAAATTGATATTGCGCCTTCACATTTCTGAACGCATACTTCAAAGTGCGGGCTTAGAGGT
The DNA here is from genome assembly GCA_026290005.1 of Latrodectus geometricus. NCBI lineage: Eukaryota > Metazoa > Arthropoda > Arachnida > Araneae > Theridiidae > Latrodectus > Latrodectus geometricus. The sequence goes on from JAPDSC010119278.1 coordinate 810,525, forward strand.
TTTCCGAATTTCTTCTTTGCAATTAGAGAATATATCTTACTGTTTATGAAGTTTACCAGAAGGCAATAGGGCAGTCACACATATGTATATATCTTAAGACATCTTCCTATTATTAAACTATCTGCTAAGCAATGCCACATACGTGTCTCCCCTATTTTAATATTAATCAAATCTCTTACTGGAATATGTAATGGAGAATTTTTTCTTCGTGAATGAGATTTAAATATCGATTATGCATTCATTTGAAAATTGATCAGCAGAAACGAAATATTACTTTTAAAATAAATTGTACTGATTGCTTAAATAATTATTATAAAATTAATAAAACTCATTACGATTATACTTTATTTTAAGCAAAACTTGATAGATTTCTTTTCATTTGTACAAAGAAGTGTCAAGATTAAATTCACTTAAGAAAATATTAAAAACTCACTTGAATGCGTTAATGAAAAAAATTAGCAT
>JAPDSC010119278.1:811086-948425 GCA_026290005.1 Latrodectus geometricus
ATATACGTTTAAATTAAAAATACATTAGATAAAGAAAATTTTACCGAAGTTTCAAAGACTTGCATTACATAGTAAATCATTTATTTTAATATCATTAGTGATATCCTTTAATTTAAATATACAAATAATTGAATAAGTATAAATCATAAACACAAATAAATGAAAGAAATGAATGAATTCTGCACATTCTAAGAAAAATACACGCTGTTATTTTTATCTTTATAAATCACTCAGGAAACTAATGTATTCACCAAATAAATATCAAATAAAATGATCGCAATATAACTTCATTGTCAGACAAGATTTCCTCCAAGACAGAAAAAGAATAAATGAAGAATGCGAATAAAAAGTGCACGAATAAATAAAATGACAGAAAACTATATAGAATGACGTATAAAGTTTAAGTTGACATGGCTGAATATGAGCTATGAAAAAAAAGAACAATATTTATCCAAAATTCCCTTCATCGAACAATTTCCTGCTGATCACAAATCTCCACACAATCACCCACATTTAATCAAACAATCCTTTCAACTGATCACAGACACATAATCAAAAAAATATAACATCAACTTTTTGACAGGGAAAAAATAAACGCACGACAAAAAGAAATCAGTAATAGAAAGAAATTCAGTCTATTCATCGATAAAGATAACATTTCTTTTTTTTTTTTCTTTTTTTTTTTTTTCTTTTTTTTTCGTTGCCATCCGCCACTTTGGAAATCTTTGAAAAGATTGCAAAACTCCCGCTTAGTCAAGATATTCTTTCATACTTGGATACAAGAGTACAGAAGATAAAAAGAAGCAATACAAAAAAATAAATTCTAAATTACTTAATGTCGTTCTTCGATAACAATTGTAGTTGGGAAGATGGCAACTCCAGAAACGCCGTTGCCATGACTACTATTATTCGAACAGAAAATATCGTTGTCAGATCACGCTGCGGAAATAGAAGCAGATGATATTTCATGGCGATCTCTTTTTCTTTTTTTTTATATTCATTTTTTACACAAAAACAGAAATTCCTGAGTTTATTTTATCTTATTGAACTTCTTTCTGTTTTGCATATTCAAAGCCGCCATCTCTCTTTCAAAACATTGAATAAGTAGAAATTCTGTCCATAATGAAGCCTTGGTAATACAACTTTCCAAATATGCAAGTGATTAATAGCGTAGAAATAGAAATGTGACGTTTTTTTTTTTTTTCGAAACTAAAAAAAAATCTCGACTCCAGCTTTTCAATAAGAGAATTAAATGAATGATTCAAATCACCGAAAAAAGAATTCGAGCCATTTTTGACGTCACCGTGCTTGTTGCATTAGAATTTTCTTTTTGAAAAGAGAACAAGACAATCTTAAACGGGGTATACATTTATTTATTTGCTTTTTTTATGACCCAAATGTTAAAATATGCCAACTTTTTGATAAGACAGAGTAAGCCTCCATGACTTTTAGCCTTATCAAAAATAGTCGGCATTCCTTTTTTTTTTTTTTACCGCCAAATATACCACCGACGGCTGTTATCTTCTTTTTTCTCATACAAGGTAATGAAAAAGATATTGGATTGTCATGTCCAACTTTTTTTAACTGTGTTTTTTGTCCGTAATATTAGAGTCAGTGAACTTTTTTGTATTTATCCGTCTAAAAATGGTTGCTAAAAAAGCTAATATGCATTCTTGTCACTATGATATGATTTCATTTCATACAGTTAAATGAATATAAATGTGGCTCAGGCAATAGAGGGAGATTCCACCAGGCGATATGAAACCGAAAGAATTTTCATTTAATAATGTAACGCCATCTGAATTTATAGACTAAGGGCTGTTTTCAAAATTGAAGCTCTTTTTTTATAATCAAATGTTTATTCCCCCCCCCAAAAAAAAACAATAACATAAAGGGATGAAATGCATTAGAAATATAAATTGAATTAATAATAGCAGTCAGTATTTTTTAACTTTTGAATTACATAAAATTTATAATGGTTTATAAACATTTAAACACAGTTGTAACTACATTTATAACATCGGCGAAGAATAAAAAATAATTTTTTAAACATATAAATATCGCATTTTGTTATAAGATTTGACATTTTATACGTTTTCTTATATCTAATTATAGTTATTATAGATTTATGGTAAAAAATGTTATAAGCATGAAATATTTCTTATAAGATGTTTTCTAAGTTTATGTATGTGTTTTTGCTTAGACATTTTCTTTACCTAAAATGATTTTAATTTTAAAAATAATAATTTTAAAAATTTATAAATATTGAAAATTTATAAAATTTTTTAAATAATTACTTTTATCCACATCACTCATCATCATGAATTCCATAGAAATCACATTTGATTTCTATGCAATTTTCCACAGATGATTCATTAATTTAAAGTTTTTAAGAAAATATTTTCTTCTCCTACTTTATTAACCCACAAAATTATAAATATATGATTTCATAGTCAATAAGGCTAATACTAAATATAAAAATATGTTTAAGAATATATTATTTATGAAACACATTCTTATTTATGTTAGTAAACTATCTAAATAATATATTTTTAAAATCGTACGTTTAATAATTTTTACTTTCGTATCTTATGTTCTTATTAATATGTTTTGCTAAGCTTAATTTACTAAAAAAGCATGTAATGAAAATATTCAACAACTCGAAGAAAACTCGAAGCATAAAAAATAGCACAAAAATATTTTATATTCTTTCATCATTCCAAAACTTAAATTCGAATTTCAAGTTCTAGAACGATGACAGAAAAGGAAATATTAGTTTGGGGAAAAAATCCATTATTACGAGAAATTTGTGTAACTTGTTTCGAATTCACTCAGCATAAAAGGCTTAAAACTGTTTTAAGATTGATCTTTAAGTTCTGGACAATGTTACGATTGTTAACAAGCAGTCAGCTTAATTTTTTATATTTTATCGATAACTTCGATGACGATGCACCCATACGAGAGAAGTGCATCTTTGACATCAGAAGTAGCTTAACTGAACCGAAAATAGTAAATATCATTTAACTTGCTATTACAGTATCGGGACCGTAAACACCATTTGCAATTTCAATCGCCTAGCTTCTATTTTCACCTTTATCAAACAAAAATCGTTAAATGTGCCGAATCTTCTCCTTATTGAATTCCACTTTTAACAAACTTTAACTCATAAATGAATGAACCAAACAAAAAAAAAGCAAAAGAATTTTTTTAGTGCGAAATATTACCGTTTCAATAAGTATAAATCTAAAATTGCTGGATCAATTCTTCATGAGATATTGATCACTGTAGCATTCAACCAAAAAATAATGGATCACTTTTTTCATAAATTATTCTTAATATATTCCATAGAACTATACTTTAGTTATGCATAATTGACAAAAAAAAGCATATTGCTAAAAAATAGTGTAAGACTTTTAATTTAATAAATACGGTCAATTCCAGTAAAAAAAAAATTGTTGCAAACCTGTTTCGCGTGAATCTGATGCCTTTATCAATATGGCTTAAGCACATGTTCTACACGCGTAAAGTCATCTTCAAGTCCCAGATAACAAAAATAGACTTTCGTTTCGAATCAACATGTAGTTGAACCATTTTCTAAACTTGCTCAATTGAATATGTGTTAGAAAATATTTAAGCCACTCTATATTCTGCATTGTTTAAGTTCCATGAGCAATACTTCAAGATGAGCTGTATGAGGTTTGGTATTACCATGTACTAAAAGACTGGAATCAATAGTGGCAGCGGAATAAGTTTAGATAAATTTTCATTTTCTTTTCTGCATAGATAACTTACAATTTCAACCTTCCATTCAGAATGATGCCAGTTCGCACGTCTACGTCAGCTGATTTTTGCATTGTCTTTAAAGTTAACCTTTTATGATCAAATTTTGGATTATTTTGAGGGCCATTTCTTTTCATGTTATAAAAAAGTATCTAATGTCTCATTTCAAATTGAATAGAGGTTTCAAATGCTCTCGGCAGTTCTTGTTTCCAATCATTTTGCATCCGATTTCGATGTTCAAAAACTAATTTTCTTTGATCCCCACAAAGACTTATATAAAATCAGCCAAGCACACCACTAGTCTAAGTCTACTTTTATTTATCCTCTTTGGATTGTTTGGCTCGTCATTTCTTATGTTGATACCAAATGGAAAATTTTAAGGCCAAAGAGATTTTTCGATTTTATCTCTATGAATTGTTAGAAATTATAACTACTACAAAAGTCATATAATACAGCATGCTAATTATTTAGTTCAGTGATATTTTTGGAGGATTTCCTTGTTTATCTGGCAACCTGGTCCTTATGACGTCATAAAGATGAAAAATTATAAGAATTATGTACAAATTCTATTTTGGCAACCTTAGTGCTTACGTCACAAAAAAGGAATTCAGAGCATTTTGTTCCATTTTTGTATTTTAATTGATATTCTTATTAAAACAATATTTTAAATATATATATTTACGGTTTTTATTATTCACATTTAAGTCTATTATTAAACTGTGTAAGTTATTTTCAGGAGTTCTTATACTTTACAATTACGACTTTTTCTCAGCATTAAGCCACAATTACATCCTTTTGGCAACATTTTTTCATCAAAAAAAAAAAAAAAATTTTAACATGCTGTTTTACATGGCCTATGTGATTTATATCCATTATTACTTTCTGTGGTAACACTGATGTCTCCTTAGATTATTTTTAATCATCGCTTACAGATTTCCTTACACTTAATCGTATTCAATTTTCCAAACAATTTACAAAATCCTGAATTCCTATGTAAATCAAGTTACCATAGTTATGTATTGTCATGTCTTCTGTGAAAATAACGATTAAGCAGTTACATATTTACGAATGACTTCATCGGAAACTAGCGGACACAATTGTCTACTTACTTTCTGGAGGGAAATTTGAAAATAAATATAAGTTACAATTCCTCTTGTGAAATGTACACATAAATTATTGATGAATAATTATAAATCGTTTGTATATTGAAATGAAGAGAAAAAGAAATTAGAATTATACATGAGTATAGATTTGTGGTAAAAAATTCTATTCATGCATTCAATTTTCGCGGGTCTAAAAAGGTCGGCTGGAACGTATGAAAAACTTATCAACAACCACCATTTTTTTCATTGTTAGTTGTCTTCTTTTCAAAGTGAAAATATCTATTTGGAATTCTAACTAAATCATTGAATCAGATTTCCGCAAAATCATAACTTTCACACTTCTTTCCTTTTTGTGGATTTAACAAAATAAGAGACATTTCTTTCCACCCTCAAATTATAGTTTCCTTGATTTTATCTATCGGTTAATGTATTTAGGTACTTTTGTTAAAACCTTGAACCCAATTTGTTTTTCTTTGAAAAATACTTGGGACTTTAATTTTAAATATTCCTTAAAGACAATGCAACAGTTGAAAACTATACAATAAATTGTGAATTTTGTTTGTCATACATTTACATCTTCCTTTTTCTGCTGACAGTAAGGCGGCTGAACACAGTCAGTTGCCTCGGAAATTTGTGCCACTGTCAAGAGACGAAATCAACATCTGAGGTTACATCTTACTCTCTTCGCTTCACCAGAACAATGGAACCCATTTTAGGTATCTCAGACGACATTAGTGAACAAGACGGACCTTCAACTGAGTTAGGTATAGAACTTATAACTTCCCGGTCCCAAAAACAGTGCCTTTCCCAATCAGACAACAATGACCACCATATACAAGTTGTTAAATTTTCCTTAAATTTTATCACTGATTTTTCAATATTTAAGTAATCTACAGTACCATCTTAATGGCTCTTACAGAATAAATCTGCTTTTTTGTCTCTAACCATACAACGAAAATTTTCTTTTAAACTTGCTCTATAAATCTATTCCTGTAATATGTGCTATGTTATCAACTCTTATGTGAGCTCATAATTCTATTTCTAAATTCTTATTAGAGAATCTATTCCTAAGTTTTTATAAACCTGTTTCTCTGTTTCATTATCTTTTTGAATTAGTATAGATTCTATTATGAAAAATTTGATCATTATTTATTCTGGATGTTTTTATTTCTGCTCTTGTATGTATACCAACACGTGTAGCGAATTTATATCATATTTGAACTCAAATATTTTTCAGCAAAACCTGTCAAATTATTTACTTTTATTTACATCATTATATGTTATTCTCTAACTTTATATTCTATCCTTTATACCCTACCTGATCAAGATATGATCATAAATATGCTTAAGATAAAGTGCAGATCGGTTATATTGAAGTCTGCTTTTTTTATTTAGTTTTGTTTATATATAAATTTGTTTTTATAAAATCCTTCTGCAAGGATATATATATATATATATATATATATATATATATATATATATATATAAGCATATTACTTCTTTAAAATCTTCTAAGTTTATTTATACATGTGCTTAAGGAAATGCCTTTTTTTATCTACTCATTAACACATATTAATCTTCCTGTGTAAAAAAAACATACTTCGGTATGCTCCTGTATATTTATAAATTCTCTTCAAAATTTGATCTAGTACCTACTTATAAATATGCTTAGTTAAATCTAGTTCTTTACCTATTTTACTTATGTGCATGCATAGATTTAGTCTACAAAATCAATTCCTGCACATGCTTTTGTTTAAATATAAATCTTTTTATTTTATTGATTATATGATTTAATATCCATTTATAAATATGCTTATTGAAATCTGTTTTTTAATCTACACATGTACGTATAAAAATCTAGTTATGCAAAATTCATCCCAGCATATGCATATATAAATCTTCTTTAAAATCTGATCTACTTATCAATATGCTTTGTTGAATCTGCTTCTTTATCTACTTATGTACGTATATAAATCTAATTCTACAAAATCTATTTCTGCATGTGCACACATAAATCGTCTTTCAAATCTAATCTTAATTCTATAATTTGATCTATTAATTTAATCTCATTTTATATAATTCTTAATATATTTTTAATAAAATCTGTTCTTTTATTTACTGGTATGAACATTCAAATCTGCTATTGTTTGTATATATAAATATATATGAATATATAAATATTAAAATTTATATATATAAAGGTACTTTTGTAAAATCTGCTCGTATATATTTTATATTTTTTACAAAAGTAAATTCAAGTATATTACATTTATTTTTTTATAAATCTGCTTCCTGAAAATTTATCCTTGTATCTCATATTATTCCGTCCTTGATCTTTTCTATACTTCTCTGTAACTCAGCCGTATGCGGGCAGAAGTTTCTTTTAACTCGTTTCCTTTCATATCTCTTTTATTTTATAGCAAAACAGCCTTCGAAATTTAGAATTTAATATTTCACCTCTCATATTTGAACAATTCATTTAAGTTACATTTGCAGCAATTTTTTCTATAAACTAGCAGCTCTTTAAAAAAAAAAGTGCTTCAGTACATAACACAAAACAATCATTTTATAAAACTTCCGGTTATTTTCCAAAACAAAATCTTATTACCGCTTTTCCATTTCCATTGGAAAAAATTTTTTTTACGCAATGGTTCAGATTATTAAGATGAATATTTCAATCTTCTCTTAAGAATACACTTTTCGTATAAAGTCATAAACGAATCATGAATCTTTATACTCAAGGCTTCACTTTGCCTCCTCTTTTTAAAGGATCTATTTTGCCAAACCTTTCTCTCTCACTTTCAATGAAATATTTATTATAATTTTTTATTTTCATGGAAGAATTGAAATATTTATTTTATTCTGAAAAGTAATATAGCTGTGTAAGGTTTTTATTTATAAGTTCAACTCTGTTGAAAACTTCCACATGTGAGGAATATATAAATGGGGGAAAGTGTTTTATACTTATTACACCTTTTAAGGAGTCAAGGGTATTACGTGTTCGGGGTTTTGTGCAAAGGAATTCCTATTATTTTAGTATTCTAGATTAAATAAGATATCAAATAGCAAATTCTGAATCGTAAAATTGATTATTGCTTTGTTTCCGTCAAAATCATCACATTGTAATAAACGGAAATGTATTTGAATTTGTAGAATAATTGTTTTTCTTGGTAAAAATAAAAATAAAATAAATTATGTTATTCAGCTTTCAAGTTATTCACTTACGACAGCATATTGGTGATATTATTCCTTGTAATAAACACATCGACGCGCACAGAAATTGTATATTCCTTGCGATTTGTTTGGGTTGAGAATACAGCTTCCAAAATGAAATGAAATGATTTTTTTAGGAATTGAACCGTTATAAATATAGGATTTCTAAAACGCATTTGTCTATCTTTGACTTACACATGTAGCTTCTTATCTGGCGTTAATTAGTTGCAATTTTTGGCTGCCTCAGATGCAATTTCTCGACAAATTATCTCCAACTTTTTAGAATTTTAGCAAAAACCATTTTTAGTTTGACAATTTTTTAAAATAAAATTAAAAATGTACTTAGTTGACCACAAATTTTAATATATTGAGTTATTAATTTCCTCACATAAAAGTTTCAAATTTATATACGTTATTTAGAGTTGATTTATAAAAGAAAATGGCAATTATTTACAGGACTTTGCAATAAACAAATTGCAGAGGATTGGAATTATGGGATGGGAGATGTACGATCATGAGTTAATTCTTGAAGGGATTATTTCTTGTTAAAATAGAATTCGGGGCTTTTTTTTAAATTTTCCAAGTTTATGATGCAGAACACTTGTATCTCACCAAAGTACGTACAGAAATCCTTTTGAAAAATAATCGAAAATATGGCCAATAAATGGTGACAAAATAATTTTCTATGAATTTTTTTTCTCACGCTAAAAGTATGATCTTCTTGGGAAAGTTCAATCCTTTGAAAACATAACACCTTCGAAGAAATTTATTATGAAATATTCGCATATCAAAGATACTTAATTATAATACAGTTAATCTTATAATTTTTATAGTAAGGTAATTTATAAAAAATTCTTTTACGCAAAATAATTCTGATAAATACCGAAATTATAATTGATCCTTAGAAATCTATTAACTTTATGTAATATAAATATCTAATAACGAATTATAATTATATTGTTAATATTTCGCTCAACAATTAAACATATTAGTAACAAGGCTTGTATTGATTTATGAAAAACCCATGTTTAATGATATATTATTGCATGTCTCACATGTTTAACATTACAGAAGTTTTTAATTGTTTAAGTTTTTATACTTGACGTAGGAAGTTTACGAATACGATACCTAGATAAATCGAAGACATGTAAAAGAAATTACATCGCAATGTCTTCCAAGTAGAATGAGATCTCTAGGTGATATAGGACTATGTTCTCCAGTAAATTTGTTGCCATCAAATCTACCTTTATAATTCCAAAAAGTTTTAAAATCCTGGGGTTTTAAAAAATTAGCCATGCCAAAAATCATTTGGGTATTAGGGAAAAAGAACCTCTTCTTAACAACTTTAAATCTAAGAAATATTAATAATTTATTTTGATTCTGTCAAAATTATTTTATTCTATGAAAATCCTCTTAAGTTACAATAAAGAATCTTTTTTACTCAAATTTTGAAAAACAAAAAATGATTGTTGAAATCATAAATCACATTAAGGATTAACCAAAATAACTTGTTAGCTCTCTAAATAAAAAAAATTGTTTACTTTAATCAGAAAAAAGAAAGAAAATAAAACTGCTGGATAGATTTTTCTAAAACTTCTTTCAGCATCAAGAATTTATTTTTATCTTAACATTTTTATATAATATTTTTATTTTTAATCTTATTTCTTCCATTCAATTCGGTAGATATTTATTATTTAGATATCTTAATTAGTTAGATAAATAAATAATCACGTTCAAAGAAAGATTTTAATTTATTTAGTTGAGAATACGTTAGATAATCGCTAGGAAATATAGTATCGATTTTGAAGTATCTTTATCGTAACTTTCATCCAATTTTTAACAAGGTTAATGGTAATTTAGAATTTTATTCAGTCTGATTAAGAACTAAGTAAAAATACTATCTCTTTTTAATCTGAGATCTTCTACGAGTTTATTTACTGTTTAAAATCTTTACCGATAAATAATATATAATTACGTAGGATCGAAACAGTAAATTTATTTTCAAAAGGTTTCACACTGAGCTTTTAGGCTCATAAATTGGGGTAAAAGGTCCATGTTTTTTCGGTTTTTAATATATTCTAAAATTTTTATATTTTTAGTACTGTTGATATTGATAAAATAAAAAGAAAAATATGGTTTTTTGTAGATTATTTCATTAAATATAAATTTCAAAACTAAAAATATTTTAAGAATTAAAAAAATATATATAACATTTTCTTTTATTTATTTTTTTTTGCTCATTTGTTTAAGTTTCAACAGACACTTTCCATAGTAGGTTACATCTATACTAGACAGTATTCATGTATCGCAAGGTATGACACTTAGAAAACTTCCAAGCACCCACTTTGGCATGCGGAAAAAAGAACAGCAAAATCCATTTCCTCTGACTCAACAGAGATTCTAGTCTGACTTTTTGCTCTGAGAGACAGAGAAACTTCGGTCCACCAGTTTGTGTTTTCGAATCCCACCTTAAGCATGAATGTTTGCTATGGTTCTCAATCGGTTTTAAGCCAGGAGTCCTGGTCTAATTAGCCCTCATATGCAAAAAATGGCCGTTGAGCAATAAACTGAGAGACAGAAAAGAGCACTGTCTACCACTAAGTCATGATAAGTCTCCACAGACAGCTTAATAAAAACATATTTATTGGTAATTTTTCTGATAAATTTTATTGAAAAAAATAAGGTTTTATAGAATTATTTATTACTTATTGGATCACGTTATTTAATTTACAAAATATTAATAATCAAAAGACATTTTAATGAACTATGTGATTTAATTAAATTAAAACTTGATCAATTTTGTTTGCTTATTATCATTTACTGTGAGAAAAAGAATTTAAATTTCCCACTTTAAAAGAAAAATGTGTCTTATACTTGACTAAACTTATATAATGTTTTGACTAATTTTTCGTTTAAGATTTGAATTAATCTATTTAGAAAAACTTAGAAAAATGTAATTATAGGCAGGAAATATTATTCTTCGAAAAGCAGAATAATATTTTCAGCCTAATATTACAATAATATAGAGTATAAATGAATACCGAAATTTCTAGTTTAAAACAATTAACAGCTCTCGAGTATTAAATAATTTTTTATTTTAAATTATTAATAATGTAACATTATTTAATTATTTCCAGTGTTTGATGTTAAAGGATTTCTAGTGTTCTATTGTGAAATGAGTAATAGTTATAGAATATTAAGTACTTTCTATAGTTAAATTATTAACATATATCATTTTTATATTAATTTCCAATGTTCTGATGTTTAAATGAGTAACTGTTCTTGTACGTTAAAGAGTTTCTGGCGTTACATTGCTACTATTCCATTGAAAAAAATTTCTATTATCCTTATATAAGATAATTGATAGTTATTGAATGTTAAATAATTTATTGTGCTTCATTATTAATAATGTACCACTGCTAATTGCTATGAAGTTAATTATTGCTAGTGTTCTATTGGGAAATGATTAATTGTTTTGGACTGTAAAAGAATTTCTATATTAAATTGTTAAATGATTTCTTGTGTTATAATATCAAATAGTTGATAATTCTGAAATGTTAAATAATTTTTTTATGTTAAATTATTAATAACGTACTATTGTTAATTGTTATGATGTTTATGATTTCTATTGTTCCAATGCTAAATGATTGATTGTTCTGGAATGTCAAAGAATTTTCTGCATTAAATTACTATTATTAAATGATTTCTGGTGTTTTATTGTGAAATTATTGACAATTCTTCAATAATTTCAAATAATTTTTGGGCTTAATTTTTCCTAGTGCTTTAGTGTTAAAGATTAATAGTACAATATTAATTTTCATTATTAACATAATTAAATGATTTACAATGTTCTTATATAAAACAACTTTTAGTGTTAGTGTTTAGAGAATAATAGTTTCATTGTTAGATGATTTTTAGTATTTTATTGTTAAATAACAGTTGTGTGCAGAAATTTCAGCATTAAATCAATCCAAAAATATATATTTTAATAATTCAATTTTAGAAGTAATTCTGCATATTTGTTAAAAATAAACATTGGTGACATTTATTTCGAATGATATTTTAAATTAATAGTACATTGCAGCAAAATTAATATTAGTTTTAGAAATCAAAATTAATGTGTATTCACATTTTAAATAAATTATTAAAATTAATTGGAAAAACTTTATTTTTTTTCGAATATTTTTTTTATTAATAAACACAGGTAAAGAACTTTGTACTTTTATTAAAATCAAAAAATAACGTTATGTGGATGTTATGTAATCACACACACAATCTAAACATACACATCAAAATTATAATTATTTAGAATTCTACAAGTGTGTGTGTGCAAGATTATTATTCTTTGAAATGAACTGCGTAGTGCCATCTACATGTGAAAACTATAACTAAATCATAATCCTCAAATTTAACATCAATTCCTCTTTTGTTTTCGTAGAAAACTACTTAAATTTTAACTGAATAAATATCTATGAATTGTATTTGAAAAAAGTTATTTAAAGAAACCTCCGCTGATGATATGTATTATTAGTGATGAAATTGCTTACTATTTTATTAATTCTATCATGTGAATTATTTTTTTACGAAGACAATTATTAAAATCTTAATATAATAAATATGTATTTAAATCATTAATATTCATCATTAATATGATCAAGAAATTCATTAATGTGTTCATTTATTTAAAACATTTTTTAAAAAATTTATAGAAATATGATGAAGATGCAGATCATTGGTGATGAAATTGCAAACCATTTTATTAAAATTACTCGAGAATCCTTCGTTTTAAGCTATCTAATACATTTCAATGCACGAAAATAATGTTACCAATGCTAAATTTTTGTATTAAATACCACGTGATATACCTAGGTGCATATTTTTCATCTTGAATGACTTATATTTTCAAAGGAGAAACAGGAAGTTTGAAGTTTAAAAACTAAAAAAATACAGTCATCGAGAAACATGTTAACCGATTTGGGATATCAGGTGAAAATAGATAATATAGCAATGGATAAATTGTGTGACGTCATCTTTTAGAACAAGATTATGCTTACTATTAAATTTAGTTTAGATTATTGCAATGTGTTTCGGACGTCCCGTTTTCTGCCTACAAACGCAGTCAACCCAGCTCGCAGTCTTGAATTATGACTAAATTATGAGGGCATCATCTAATACTCAACAACACGCTTGCAACCGAAGGGTAAGCTCTCTGTTCTTCGGTTCAACAGTTTGTGTGTTCGAATCCCCTCAAGCTTGAATGTTTGTAGTAGCCACTTTGATCTGTATGTACCTCTTTGGTCCCCATGTGCGAAAAAAAAAGGCTGACTCTACAACACACCAGAGAAAGTACATGGGACTTTATGACTATTTGAACATGCATTGATCATTTTAATATGACGACATCAAACCCTACCAAACACGAACTCAAAGTCATTGTCACAATGATATATGGGGTGTCGCTATGAATTAATTTACTTCAACTGAATTTAATGAGGTAGAAATGAAGGTCATAATTAAATATTTGATATTGCACGATTTTAAAGTACATTTAGATGAATCGGATCAATAGATTTTCTCCAATGAAAAATTAGTAAATTTACAACTAAATTTAAAGATGTTTATTTTAATCTTTGTTTTTTTTTAATATGAGTCTTAATAAATTTTTATTTTGTTCCAAATTTTTAATACTAGCTAGAAACTATTTAATAGCTAACTGAAAGATCGGTGCCCAGGTATCCGATTTATAACACTAAATCGCTACTCCCTATTATCCGATTCACATATATCTTAATCATTCTTTACGGTTTTCACTTATTAAAATTATTTCTAGCTTGGAAAGAAATTTTATATGGCTCAAGAATTCTTAAGATAAACAAGTATCATTTTTGAACGTTGTTCAAGTTCAATGCCAACTAATGTAGAGCAACAGAAAATTTGCACATACATAATGTTTGCAGATATTCTGCTCCTTGACAATATACAGTTGGATCATTTTTATGCACATTCGTTGAGTTTCAGTGTTCTCTGAAATTTAAGTCTTATATCATGACAATATATTCTATAAAAAATTCCTTTCCGATGTTTTATACGATGGGTTGTTATAGCCTATCTTGCAAAATGTATGCACAACAAAACCACCTACATGAGGAATTGTTAAGCATCAACAAGAGATTATTATAACCACAAGCTTTCGCGGTGGTATTTTACTCTTAAGCTGAAAAAAAAATTTGAACCAATTAATTTTATGTAAATCAATATCTCGATTTTTTTGGGTCTTGAACAAAGAAAAAAGATTAAATAAAATAGAGAAATGTTATTAAAAATAAGGATAATTAAAAAATGCTTATTTAAAACAACATGTATCAAACAGTTATCATAATTCAAACAGTTCAGCTTTGTTATGAAAAATATAAAAAATAAATTACTCATATATAATAAACAGAAAAATTGAAAACTTTTCTTAAAAAAAGTCTCATGAAATTTACATAACTAAAATAAAATTCATAAAAATGAATGGCCCATAAATTGCTACGGCAGCTATATGCCCTTCTGACTATTGAAAGTTATTAAATAAAAGACTCAGTAAGAATTTTCGTGTTTTTATTATTTTATTTCAGTATATTTCCTTTTTAAGGAGATTAGTAAAATTTTAGAAACAGTTAATTTTGTTATGTTTTCCTCAGTGAATATATACCATTAGAATGTGGGTGTGTTTAAGTCTTAGTTATTAGTGCAGATATTATATAACTAATGATTTATTATACTAACACATATTTTTCTTTCAAAAATGAACATAGATAAAAAATTATAGTAAATTATGTTGTCAATATTATAACCTGTTGCTTGTATAACTAATTTTTTTCATTCTTTTTCAATATATTCTAACAATTTTATTTTTCATTAATTTATTCTCATATTGATTCATTATTGCTTTATATTTCGAATCTCACCTTGGGCTGGGTTGTTTGTTATGGTCCACTTTAAGCCCTAAGTACCTGATTAGCCATCATTTGCAAAGAATGACTGTTGAATTGTTTATCATTCCTTCTTTCAAATATTATCTAACATAGATTAAATTATTTAACTAACAGTAAAAAAGTAATGATATTTTTAACAATAAAAACAAACCTATCATTTTCTTTATATTATTATATTTTAAGGATAATTTAACATACGATTATTATTAAAATCACTCATCATTGTTTCTTTAGGTTCTGTCATGCAAAATTGATCTTTCAATGCTTTACGAAATTAATTTTCAATGAGCTTCTTTGTAACTTATTGATTTGAAAGTAATAAACATTTTACATATAGCTTAAATATGAATTTCCATTAATGTAAGAATCAATACACAAACATCTGATAATTCTACTCATTCAAATTATTTTTCTTTTATTAGATTAAGCTTCTCTTGTTTTATCTGCCAGGTACAAATGCAGAATCAAAGGCAAATAACAGAGAGCGCAAATGCACTGCCAATCCACGAAAAGATTATCAAACAGAACAAACTCGTCGCCGAACTTCAAAGAAATTTCTTGCAAGCACTTACCTTGAATATTTGAAAAGTAAATGCTGGCTATCAACAAGAGTATCCAGAGACGACACATCGCCAACAAAGCGTTTCACTGGTCTATTTACGCGAAATGTGGGAGCGGTTGTTACGAGGAGCTCCTTTCGAACTGACAACATTATCAATACAACTACGTAATCATCTTTGTTTATAAGATTTTATTATTTATTTTTTTTTATAAACTGATGAAATCTTTGTAGAAGACTGTATTCAGATTTAAGTTAGCGGATTTTTTCCTAATCGGGAAGATATTTATAGGGATTTTTCCCAAATTTAATAAATTGTTTCCAAGGTTATTTGAAAATGTGAGAAATATATGATTTTTCTCTTAAAATAGTTAAAAATATTTAACATAATCAATGAAAATTATTCTGCCAATTTCTGCGTTCAAATCGTATTAGATTATAGAGAAAAATGTGAATATTTTCTGTTGTGTGCGCAGATAATAAAAAAAAAAAAATTCTTTTCTTCTGTATTTTGTTCAATAAAATACATACATTCATCAAAATTATATACACTTTAATCAGTTTAAAAAAAAATATTTTACAATTAGTGTAACAAAAAAATAGAGGCATAAACAAAAAATCCCCCTTGATATGGGAGGTTTCATTAAAAATACTTAATTTTTATCAGTAAATATCTAAAAAAAGATACAAATGTATGTTTCATATTATACAAATATAAATATTTTCTTTGTAGTTATACTTATTTTTAGTTAGTTTGTTTTGAGGTTATATTATATTTTGTTAGAATTTATAGTTAAAAATTTTAAAAATAATTTGCTTTCTTTCATAATTTTATTCCATCCATTTCAATATAGATTAAATAAAGAGAAGTCATGTATCTAAAATAAAAAACAAATGTACTTTTTCAATAATAGTTTGAAAGGCACCCGTGACATAATAATTTTTTGAGAAATAGTACAGCAACAACAATAATACTTTCAAGACTAATTTGACAATAATAGCACTAAAAAATTTAATCACAATAAAATGCTTAATATTTTTTGAAGGTCACTAGCGCGACACTATATAAATATTTTCCAATTTATAATAGCCTTACTAACAACTTTTTTTAAATTATAAACTATTGTTATTTAACTACATCATGAGTTAGAGCTTAACTTAATGCAATTTTTGAATTAAATGAGTTCATTTGGCCAGTATTTAATTCAATATTTCACTTTCATTTAAAGGCACATTTAGTGTAAATAATTATCTTGATAAATACGAAAATGAGGTAGTTTTTATATTTATAGTTACTCCTATCATTAAATTAATATACATAAATTTGTAAATAATATATGAGGAAAATATAATGAAGCATAATAGAATTACCCAAAAATAAAAATAAGGACCATTTTGCTGTCTTTGAGTTCTATTATACATCAATTGGAATTTTTAAAAATTAATTTTTGTAATACTTTTAGTATCAAAAATATCAGTCAATTAGTTTTTTATTTTTCAAGTTTATTCTAAACTGCATCAAAACATATTTTCGTAAATTCTTTTTTGAAATAACATTACTACCTGAAGAAATGCCAATTAAATTTTTTGATGAGGTTGGTTTCAAACTGGGATTTAAATTCACAAATTCCTTTTCATTAATTCAATTCTAAATGTTTCATTTTAATTATATTTCGTTAGAATCATTTTATATTCTTCAACCAAGCATCGTTTCAAGCTGCAATGAGTTTAAATATTTTTAAGTTACAGACTGATTTTAAAAAGGAAATTAATTTTATTTATTAAATAAAATTATTTTAATTCTTAGTTTATTCTTTCTATGGGAATTAATTTCCCAACATTTGTTATACAGAAATAAAGACGTTTAATGTTATCAGTTCAAATTATGCTATAAAAAATTAAAAAAGAAACTGTTCTAGCATTTATTTTAGAACATATTGTGGTTTGATAATTTTTGGATGTATAACAAATTTAATTCCGAAGAAAATATTAATAAATATTAAAAACTGTCATAATAAAATTTTTATTGTCATATTTAAATATTAAGTTAATTATAACTGAACAATACTTTTAATAAAATACATTTAAATATTTAGTTGAAAATAGAATTACAAAATGAATTAATTGTATTATTTATAATCTCTTTAATTGTTTATAAAGCCTTAACATGTGTATATAAACATACATCTTTCATTAACAATCTAGCTAAAAGCTTTTTCCATGAGACTTCAATTATTGTTCGAATTAGTAAATTATTTTAATAAGGACCGTTAAAATTAATTTGATAGTATGTGTATATTTTTAGAAACTTAAAAATATTAATTAACAGGACATTGAATAGTCTGTTACTCTTGTTTGGGTCATTCTGGTAAGTTAAATTTTCTGATTTTTCCTCAAATTCTAGTGCCATCTATAGCAATATTCTTGATATAATTATCTATCTAATTTCATAACTAATTGAGTTTAGGAAATCGTTATTCTATTCTTTCCCAAGAACCGTCTGGCGAAAGAGCATCATTAATTGTTGCAGAAGAAATGCAAAGAAATTAACTTTCCACAAAAGTATTTTAAAAATGCTTCCTTGCAAGGATGTCTGAAGATCAACGTTAATTGGTACAGAGTATTAATTAGGTGAACTAATTTTTACTAAAAATGCATTATGGATTTTTTTGTGCGAAGATATCAAGCGAAGAGCCGTCATTAATTAGTGCAAAAAAAATACTAGGCAAATTAACTTTTGAAAAAATCTTAAGCATTCTTTGATAAAATAGCATTATTAGTTAGAGCAGAAAAACTATTAGAAGAATTAATTTTAGTAGAAATATCTTAAGAGTTTTTTGTGCGAAGATATCATGCGAAGAAACAACATTAATAATGCAAAACTATTAAGTGAATTAACTTGTGACAAAAAATCTTAAAAGTTCTTTCTTTTGTGGATGTTTAATGAAATACCATCATTAATTGGTGCAGAGAAACTATTAGGTGAACTAATTTTTAGTAAAAAAAAATTTGTGCGAAGAAGTGAAAGGAAAGACCCGCATTAATGTCTGAGAAAAAAAATTAAACGAAATAACTTATGACAACAAAGCTTAAAAATTCTTTGTTACGTGGATGTTTAATGAAATACCATCATTAATTGGCACAGAGAAACTATTAGGTGGACTAATATTTTTGTGCCATGATGTTAAACGAAGGAGCATAATTAATTGGTTCAGAAAAAATATCCAGCGAATTAACTTTTAATATTTTAAAATTCTTTCTTACGTGGATGTATGAGAAAATACCATTATAGATTGGTGCAAAAAGACTATTAGATAAACTTCGTTTTAGTAACAATATCTTAATAATTTTTTTGCAAAAGATGGAAGATTATTATTAATTGACGTAGAATAAATATCAGGAAAATATACTTTTTACAACATCTTAACGATTATTTTTTACGAAAGAACAAAAGCCTTCATTAATAAGTTCATGTAAAATTAGCAGAACTAGTTTTTAACAACAGGGCGTTAAAAATTCCTTCTTACCAGCCCCTCTGGCAAGATATTAATCGATGGAATTCAGATACTATTACAATCAACTTAAAGTAACCTCTTCAAAGTTATTTTCTATGAAAAAGTCTGGTAAACAGAAGCATCTATTTATTATTAAGTAGTAACAAATAATTTTCAACAAATTAACTTTCGCAACAATATTTCAAGAATTTTTTTAAACGATCATTTGCTATATTCGTAATAAAAACCAAAAAGGGAATATTTGAGTTGCAGTTCAACTTTACCAAACATGTTAATAATACAAGTTTTACTTCAACATATAAGGAAATCAACAACACAGACTATAAAAGAAACTTTTATCAAAAACATGCTGGTATTTTTAAGACAATAGTTTGAAAAATACATTTGAATTTTTTAACTTTGATAGGAAGCTCTAAGAGATGTTCATTTTAAAATATTTCATTAAATAATGTTTCAAAGATATTAAAAATATTAAATTGTAATTAAATAACAACTGTTTCAATAATTTACAAAAAAAATCCTTTTTCTTCTTTAGACTACACTAGAATAATTTTAATTTATGATTAAACAAAAGGAAATTAAAATAAGAAATTATAAATGTTTTTTTAAATTTTCTTTTTTCCGCTTAAAATTATTTTTTCTTTATTATGAGGCAAGTTATTTGCGTGTACAGAAAAAAAATTGAATAAAAATATTTTGGTAGAATATATTAGTTTGTGGAATTTTTTTGGTCAATGACTGTAGTGTTTGATATGTTGATCAGTGTTGATCACTCAATATCAGATTTATACTTGTTGAAAAATTCATATTTCGCACTAAAAATATATTTTGCTGTTTTTTCTCGGGTCTATTCAGTTATAAAGTACATGGTATTAAAAATGGAAAGGAAACGAAGAGAAAATGCAGTACATTCACAGTTTTTCTTATATAAAGGCGAAAATACAAGTCATGCAGTTGAAAATCGGGAATGGTGCTCATAACCCTCTACTATAGCAACCAATTATGTTTCATCGTATCATTTTGGTTTCATCGATTATATTCATGTATATTTGATGTTAAAGATGAACTTAGAACAGATAAGCCAATCGTGTAAAATATAGATAAAACCACAAAAATGTCCGAAGTTGATCAGCATGTCAGCAGTCCAGAAAAGTTAAAGGTCAACCACAAAATAATTTGAAATCATTTGCACGAAGATAATCCAAAACTTGTCGATAAAGCCTTGTATTTTACATAAAAATAATTGATTTCTTTTTTCCGTACCTAATATTATGCAAATATAGAAAACTATAAAAAAGAAGTTAAAGGATTTGAAATTAATTTTATACGATCTCCTAAAACATTTTAAATTGATTAGAAAATCATAATAACATTTTTTGATATTTCAACATAAAGTTTTCTAAATATCGCTTGTCAAAAGAAAGATTTCCTTTTAATTGATAGCATCGTTTTAGGATTTGTTAATAATAATTATTATTATTAACAAATCCTAAATTATTAATGATTATTAATAATTAATGAATTTTGATTATAAATAATTAATGATTGATAATAATCTAACCGTATAAGAAACGAAGAGAGTGTGCAAAATTATACTTACATAATTAATATAATTTAAAATAAATGTTTAAATTATTTTATAGATAAAAAACATTTAAATAAACATATAAAATAATTATGCTGATTTCACAAAAATATATTAAATTTAATTATTTTTAATTTCGGGAATATGGTATGTTCTGAAAAACTATTTCTCATAAAAAATTTTTAAATGTTACGAAAACTAAATTATATGTATTTTTACGATTTACATAACGATTTCAAAATATAATTGCATTTATTTTGAACATTTTAAGAAATTAAAAAAAAAGTTTACTATTAAAAATTGTTCCCTAAATTCTCTAAATTTGTATATAAATGTATTTTTTATTATTCAAAAATCAAAGTTTCTTTTTTTATATTTTTAAAAAATTATTAAAAGCAATTTATTTTATCTTTGGAAATATGGTATCTTAGGGGGAAAAATCTCTATTTAGAAAATAATATTTGAAATACCACGAAATCAAGTTCACATTATTTTTTTCAATGTTTTTACAAAAAATAATTACATTTATTTTGTACTTTTTAGAAGAATAATTTCATAAATTTTAATAAAGATGACACCTTATAATGCAGCAGATTAAACACTATTTTTTTTTTCACTGACAATACGATATTTTGTGAAATTATTTTTTTAAATAAGGCATGCATATGATTCTGCAAAAATTAATTTCACACTGTTTTGATATTTTTAAAAAAAAATGCTCATAATTTTCAAATTCAAGCATTTTCCATATAGCTGAATACCAACATTTTCATCAAATAAAATCACATTCATGATTTTAATAAAATATTTACAAATATCTACTGAATATTTCAAAAACTTTATACACTATTTATTTATTTAAAGTTAATAAAATAAATCAAAATGTCTCTTTTTGAAATGTATTTTATTTTATTTTATTTATTTATTTTTTATTTTTTATTTATTTATTAATTTTTTTTTGCATAAATTGAACAATGTTCTATTATTTTGTTTCAGTTTTATCTAAATCTTCACTTTTATCCTAAGTTTGTTTTGAAAAGTTATATTTAATAAATAATGTCACGTCTGGAAATGATATAAGTAAATGTTGCCACTAAAACTTTGAAATAGTTAATATATAATTACTTATCTATAGATTAATTTAATTGTTTTGCTAATGTGTGGAATTAAGAGTTTCCGAATTTCAATGCGCATATTAAAGTTGATTTTTGCAAAGTTGTTTCTGACAATTAATCTGTTAGCCATATAAATTTCATTCTTTATGTATCAAAAATAAGTGCATAATGTTGATTTTCTTAGTTGTAATTATATTTTAAGCAGTTACGTTAATAGATTGATTCTGTCAACTAGTTTGCTGATTGTGATAAATCTATGCTTTCTTTAATACTTAAGTACTGAAACATTGTTATTGTTCTAGTTCTTATTTCCACTTTAAATAGAGGTTAATATGTCGTGCGTAGATTGCCTAAGTAATTTGAGGAAGGAAATATTTTTTGATATTTTAATAGATCATTTTAACTAACTGGTTAATCTTCACATTAAGTAGGCAATATATTGAGTAACTATTATTTTCAATACTGTATATATATATATATATATATATATATATATATATATATATATATATATATATATATATATAAATTCAGTGGAACGACATCTCCTATGAAGCCAATGCCTGTACTGTTTTCGTGACGAGGACCCTGGGATGCAAAGCATATATATGATCAGATGGTTGGCCAAATCTGAAAACCCCCCAGTGTTCAGTTCCTAAGTATGTTTGCAGCCTCAGCTTTACCGACCTACTGAGCGGAAAAAAGCTGGATTGACCTAGCCCAGCTGAGGATCGAATCTCAAAACTGTGTCTTGAAAGACGAAGCACTACCACACACACACGCACACAGATAGAGATGGATAGAAATATAGATAGATAGATGGTGATAATGTGATGTTTTCTGCAAACTCCACACCAGGTGTCACAAAGAAGTCGGGTTTTGTTTAAAAGTAAAACTACAAAGCAATAATAATTCTATTCAATCATTTGATCAATACAAGTATTCAACATGACCGTCGGTATATTTTACCAAATTATTAAGGGCACTTAAAACATTTTTTACAGCATCTTGCAACAATTCGGAATGAATTATAAGAACTCAATGATACATTTAAATTGAAACAATATTAAAGGCGATGAATGGTACACAAGAACTTTCAAATGACTAATCACTCAAAAAATCATCCGGTTTGTGATCTGGTGAACTTGGAGGCCATACGAATTTGTCACCTCGATTCATTGCTCTGTCTTGAGGGAACACTTACAACAGGAATCGTGGACTAGATTCCTGATTCCTGTTCCTGCGTTTGATGCTTACAGCAAATAATTTGAACTGGAGTAATGTGGCGGTACTCCATCCTGCATAAAGCTGATTTAATACGTCTGTTTGACTTAATGCAGCAGCTATTTTATTTCGTAGAATAATGAAAGGATATACACGAGCCATTGTGCATATTTTTCTAACAGATTTTGCACTCAACTCTTTAACAATGTTCAAAATCAAACCTCTTTCTAACCCTTATCTTGCAAACCGTACATCTTTATATGCCGTATCTTTATATACCGCAAACCGTAGATATATATATATATAACCTTAAGTAAGTTGGGGCTCATGGCCCACCCGATGCGCACATTGAAGAACTTTTGATACATATTGAATGAATAACTTTCTTAAAGTCAAAAATAGAAAACAAAATCAAAATGTTACCACATTTTTAATAAAAACTATTTATTTCATCTAATAATGCGCGTTGAAGTTTCCATTTCATATCATCGCTTAGGAAGTTGATTGTTGAGACCCTGTCTACTCAGTCACGTCCCAGTCGCCGTTATTCTGTAATGAAATATTGTTTTTTGATGATTACTTTTATTCGAAAGAAATCAATAGAAATTGAACCGCAGATTCTCTCTCGATCCGTCAGAATCGATTCGTAGAAGCGCCAAATGCGGCAAATCTGCTCTTTGATGCCCGGAGGAGATAAGATAAAAGAGATTTTCCGTGCACCCTAGTGTCATAAATCGTCGCCGAAAAGGAAGGGGTGGGTGGGTCGGGAGAAGTATAAAATGGGCAATAAACTTTCTATGGGCTGATGGGGAAACTCATGCATATATTTGTTTCTTGTGAAAGTTTCCGCAAATGTAAAAAAATTCAGTAGTAATATATAACTCCTATTTTTGCTATTAAGAAGTTTGAATTAAATAAATGTGATATTGGTATATTAATTTTTTAAATTTCATATAATTATTGAAAATTTTGATCATCAAACTTCGCTTGAGCAAAAAAAATTTCGTATTTATTCATTATTGCACCAAATGCTATAGTATACTACGTTGGCCTCTTAACAAGATTGAGACTTAACGTCTCAATAGGAATCTATTATATATTATAATAGTTAAGCGAAATAAATTAAGCTAAATTGGTTTTTTGACTTAAAATATTTATTTTATATGGTTTTGTTATAAATAAATTTTGAAAACATTTTTTGCAATTTTTATTTTCTTCAACAAATTTAGAATTATATATTGAAAAAATAGTTTTAAATGTTTTAAGGAAAAAAAAACTTGATTATTCTCAATATATTTGATTATTTCTTTTGAAAGAATCATTTAATATGAAAAGCTGTGTATTGAGTCTAAATATTAAAAAATATACATTCAATAAATATAATCGATTAATTTCTATGTAACTAATTCAAAATGACGTATTTTTCTAGTCAAAAATAGGCTTGTGGTCTGACTAGATTATAAAATATAAGCAAATTAAATATTTAGCAGAGATTTCGGTGATTTTATTTTATTTTTCTCTGTGACACATTTATCATGATAATGACATATTCGTCATTTTTGCACACGAAGTCTAATTTAAAAAGCGACCGATGGCTTACAATGGATCTTGATGGTGAATGATGGGCGATGAAATCACGAATTTTTATTGTTAGATCAGAGTGTCAAACATTTAACTAGAAATTGGAATAGTTCATGAATATCTCACCAGAGGGCGTTGTCCGCTCAAGCAAGAAAATCTGTGAAACTTTTTGAATACGAGGTGCAGATAGTTGGTTTGTTTATCGCTCAATGGATTACTTTTTGAGCACAAAAACCCTAATTAGACCAGAACCTACAATTAAAAGTGGAATTCCAACCATTCGAAACACCCACACAACACAAGTGAGATTTGAATTGACGAACTGTTGAACTGAAGGCAAGAGCGCTGACAATTCGACTACATGATGCAGAAGATAGCTAGTAGTGAAATCTTTCGCTTAAAGTTATAGAAGTTGAAATATATGGCATAAAAACACTATTTGAAGCTTTATGCTAGAGTGCTATTAGCTCACATTGAGGGGACGAACGAATTCCGAGAACTTGCCTTCTTTTAAAATAAAAGCGTTTCTCTCTGTTAACCCAATTTTTTATTGTTAAGGATTGTATGAATTATGATTATTTAAGCAAATTTTGTAAACTGTTTTTAAAATACAATACTAGGAATCATTGGCAGTAAGCAATCCGAGTAGCCAATGACACGAAATCGAATTAGAAATAAAAGATTGTAAGCAAAGGAAACTTGTATTAAGTATTTATGAGCTAACCCAGATAGCTTTTGCAGACCGAAGTTTCCAATGTGCAATGATGCATCATGGCTGAAACAACTTTACAGTAGGTTGAATCAGTATTAATTACCGTTAAATTAATCACAAATGCAATAATCAAATTTTTGAAATGAAATATCCTAAAAATGCCGCAGTCAACACTATACGTATTTTATTTAGATAGATGGCAGCACTTTTTTTTCAATTACAATAACACATTATATATTCATTTTATTTATAAATCATTATTAAAGATTGCAAATAATATTGGAAGATCTTCTAATGTTCGAGTTATATCTAAGCTAATTTAAAGTATAATATTTAGATTTCCTAACGAGAAACAAAAAATAGTTGAATAGAAAAATATTCATTTTCAAATCGAATCATTTATAAATCATAGCTTTTCCCCTTTTTTAATGTAAAATAATAATAAAAGAATTTCTGTATCTGGAAAAAGTTTTAAATGTGCTTAATAATGCTGTATTTTCCATAAATTTATTTTGTTTAGATATATAAAATAACATGGATGGTTGAAAATTATTCTTAGAATAATTTTCTTTTTTATAGCGTGGTTTTTAAGCAATTTAATTAAAAACCGAACAATTCTTTTTAGAAAAAAATCCTAATTAAATTTTTATATGGTCCCCGGACAGTTGATATTTTTGGGTTTTACCATAATCATCCTTAAAAATATAGTTTTTAAAATAATTTTTTATACTATAATATTTTAAAGTTGAAACAAAATTATACAAATAATCTGATTTGTATAGAGATGCACAAATTATCAGCTTTCATTTAAAGAAACTATTTTCACATTAAGGCTTATTCAGAGGAGCGCAGTTTTTCAAATGAATTCTTCTACAATAAATATTCAGAAATTAACATAGTCCTCGGAAAAAAAAATCTTTTTCAGGTCAAACCCAAGAACTATTAAACAACAGCCCAAATAATTGAGCATTTAGGAACTAGATCATCCTAATGGTAATGCTACCCGCTCCCAGCATACAAGACAGAAATTATGTCCTAAGGCAAGGTTGACTCAGCTTTTCATCCCTTCAGTGGGTCAATGAACTGAGTACCAAACATACTTGAGAGCTAAACACTGGGGGTTAAGCGTTGGGCGAATGTTCATCTAATAGGGACATACGCCTCACAGCCCAGGCCCTCTGTCAAGAAAATAGACATAGGCCTCGGCCCAGAGGGGCTATCATGCCACTGAGTTTAGTTTATATTATGACTTCACAGAAATGGTGAATACCAGCTCAGTTATTGCTGTTGCCATTTGATCGCAACTGAACAATCAAGAGTTGTTTGATACAGGTTGAACTTGTCTTTAACAAATATAGTACTTTGATATGACGTCATTATGTCACAAGAGAACTACGAAAGCGAATATACATTTGAGTCGAGATTAATTTTGTATAAACATTACTCCCACGCCTCTGATAAATTAGTTAATAAAATTATATAATGATAAGCTGGATATATAAACATATATAATGGAGAACGGGGATTTGTATTTGAAGTGTCTTCTACGAAGGCCAACCAGAAAGTAAAAACCACTCATCTATGGACACTGAGAAATACAATATTTATAGAAAAAAATCTTCACGTCGTACATCTGGACTTAAATATTTGTATTACTTAATCAGATGAATCAAAATTCTTTTGTAATAATCGGCATTTTAGTATAAGCTAAATGGTCTCATTATTTCATGACACTATGATCGAGGCAAATCTTTAGAAAGTATCTACAAAGAAATATCTTTTGTGAAACTCTCAAAAACTTGCAAATTATCCAAAGTAGGAAAATAATCTAAATTTTTAATAAACAGTCTAATTTCTCGAAAATTCTAACATCTATACACATTTCTAAACTATTCATAATTTCATGCTACTAAAATGTATGTAATTTTTGGAAATATTTTATTACAGTAATTAAACTCAACTGTCAAACAAAACCATATTAAATTCCTCAAAAGAAATTGAATTTTGTTATTTAAACATAAAGAAAATAATAAATCCACATTTAAATAAAAATATTTATTTCAAAGTTGTGACTTAAGCTATTGCATTACTTAATATAGTTCATTGTATCAAAGTTTAATTCAATTTCAGAACATTTGTGTAATCGTTAAAACAATTTACTTTTGTAAGGATTTTAATTTGGTAAAAAGAAATATTAAGCGCAAGTTCTTTTACTTCTATATTTTTATAGGCTTGATTTCTACAAAATTTATATATAACTAAATCGATAATAATATATTTATAATCGATAATTTATATAGATTATTTAATTTTTTAAATATAAAAATTATATACTCTTAACAAAATTGGAGTGAAAATAAAATTCACAGAAAAAATTCATCTTTAAAGCTCATTTAATTTAAATTAATTGAAATGTTAAAATTTACCTCAATATTTAAATAGATTAACCCGTGCTTTTTCATTAGTTTTAAAAATGTGGTTTTAGAAATTTACTGTAGAAATCAATAACTTTGAAAGCTTATATTTTTTCTAAAGTGAAATTGATTTTTTACCATCAAAATTATAAAGCTTCACCGTAAAGTATTTTTAAAAAAATATTTTATTTTAAGAACTTTAAGGAATTATATTTTTAAGCATTTGATAGTTATTATTTTATTAAAGTTTATACTTACCTAAAATTAATAATTATTATTGTTTTATTTATTGTAACAAATATTTGGAATCTTGTTTATTTAAAGTATTTTTTAAAAATATAAGTAATGCTCTAATTTTTTATTAAATGCACTTTCTATATTAAATGACATGGTAATTAAAGTGAAATATATTATAATTTACTTTGATGCATTTTTCAACAATGTTTATATTTTGCTCAGTGCAAACTTAAACTGCTGAAGTTTAAAGATTTTATATTGGACCTCAACTAACTTAGCATTTTTCTGAGTGCATAGTCCTCCTATTGTAAAGATTGTGTGCTCCTAAAGTTAAAAGTGTATTGCAATTTTATTCAGAGTAAGAAGTGTATGCAATAAGCAATGTAAGTATGACAGAAGAACCGGCATTAGCGGACTTAGTATTAAACTAGTGCAATGTAGACAGGAGTTGACTGTAAATAAATATAAAATATTGTTTAAAATGTAATTTTCTTTAAAGATCCTCTATAATAAAAACAAAAGCATCATTAAAAAAATGTAAATGTGAAAGGGATAAATGCTTTATAAAGTCCCACATAGAAATAACAAACTTCAGTAAAAAAATTTATTATTTAAAAACAAGTTAAGTTACATATATACAATACCATACATAAAATAAGCTTTCACCGAGTTTAAGACTATTCTTTGAAAAAATATTTAATTTTTAGAGCATCAAACACAATAGTACTACCAGTCATACAAGGAATCCTTAAAATAATCTGTTAAAACTAGATGAAATAAGGTATATATACAAATATTCAAATATGGTTCTAGAAAAACACTATTAATTAAAATACATAAATATAAATTTAAAATTCTTGAAGCATAAATTATCAGTAATCAGAGATAATGCATTGAAAATATTGTATTCATAAATCATAGATTAATTAAATACAATGTTACCGTAACAAAAACATCATTTTTGTGCTCATGGATTACATAAATAAAATTGTTCAAATGATAGTCAAATATTTGATTAGAAAAATAATTTACTTAGAAATACACAGTTATTAATAACAATTAAAATAGTAGATTACAGTAACTACAATATATGGCAATTTTAGAATTTATGCAAATAATTCTCACTTGAGAAGTATCCATAATATTGTTGCAGCTCTTGTAATGAAATACGTTACATTTGAAACAATACATAAATTCTTATTTCACATAGTCAAATTTATAAATAAATAGAATCTAAGGTTAACCGCTGACAAAAAATTGTATATTCTGTACTCAGAAATATATAAAAAAATGTTCAGAAGTTTACTAATAAAATGCTACATAAACTAGTATAACATAAATACATACAATTTTATGATATTTGCAATAAAATAAAGACTTCGTAAAATTAATGGTTAAAATTCAAGACATTTAATGATTCATTCTCCAAAATGTCCTTATAACAATTATATAAACATCTATAAATTTAATAAGTAAACAAAATAAACAAAAGAATACAAGTATCTATCAGACTGAATAAAGCTTATATAAACAAAATTAGATAACAATTAACAAAATAAAAACATAACACCTCATGTGATTTTGCATACAGTAATTTGTAAAAGTCTGTTAACACAAATTAACACACTAATGAAAATACAGCTTCTTTCAATGATTGCATTAGTTATTTAATGAGACAATATTTTTATGTATTTATCATATTAGCTCAGAAAGGAATTTAAAAAGAAATTAGAAAAAATAAAGATAAGAAAAAAATTTGAGTCTTTGAATCATTTTGTATAAATATCGCCAAACCATAAAATAAAGCTACAAGTACAATTTTTCAAATGAAATTCCAAAGAGGAAGCAACGCGGAAATCTGAAATCTTGTATGAAAATCTAAACAACCTTGAAAACCTAGTGAAATTTTTTAAGATATGAATGATTATAAAAG
The DNA here is from genome assembly GCA_026290005.1 of Latrodectus geometricus. Classification (NCBI taxonomy): domain Eukaryota; kingdom Metazoa; phylum Arthropoda; class Arachnida; order Araneae; family Theridiidae; genus Latrodectus; species Latrodectus geometricus. The sequence goes on from JAPDSC010119278.1 coordinate 841,035, forward strand.
TAAAACATAATCATTCCTTTAAAGACTATGAAATACTTCTTTATATTTTCAAAAAAAGAATTCACTAATGTCATGCAACTATTTACAATAAAAATTTTAATGAGGAGATTTTTGACACAAAATCCCTCCACATTTTGTCTCAACAGTAAAAATATTATAAAAGCTATCAATCTTATTTTCCTATAATACCAAGTGTTAACATTTTGATACTAACAAAATTTGAATCAAAATAAACATAAAATTCATAAAGATAAAATCAACAGGAATAAAATTCCTTATCAATCGAATGAGAAATCATTTTGTAATAATAATGTAATTTTGATAATAGACAGAAAAAGTATTTAAGAATTTTAAAAAACATATGTTAAAGATATTTGCATAATAAGGATTTTTAATTTATTCAATATATATTTTAAACAAGATTATCATGCGGAACAAATAATATATTCACTTATGGTTATCCAACACAAAGACTTGAAATCGTTTATTTTTATTTCAGCTGAAGATATTTTTAATATATAGGTCCCAAAACAGTTACATTCCTAAACGCCTCAGTTAAATTATGTTATAGTCAATTATACATTTATATTTTTACCCATTTTTTTAAAACTTTTATAAAGATAGCAAATTTTATAAATATTTTTACTTAAGATTTTACCAAGACAATTTCTATAGACTAAACAAATTCAAATGAATTTATTTTGTCTTATTTCATGAATATATTAGAAGAATAAAATGAAAATTTTTATTGAACTAACATTTTACTGGAAATAAATCTAATAAATTGATCATTAGAAAATTCTTGTGAGAAAAAAGAATTTACAAATATTACCTATCCAAAAATAACACATTTTACAACTCTTTGGAATAATTGATCTTTAATAAAAAGAAACAAACTACTCAAACAAACTAACATTCATCTCTCAAATATTGTATGAATAATAAACTATTATAAAAATGATGTAATTATTGAAATAATCATCATTATAAAATTACATTTAAGAATTGTTATTAATACATAAAAATCATCTTAATGGAATCATTGTTAACAGAAAGCAAGACAAATTTTGATATTGCTAATAAAATAACATAACTCTTCAGTAACATAATAAGAAAAATTATAAGACACTGCAGATAACTGTAAGCATTTTTTGTTGTTCCTAAACTATTAATGCTACTGTAAATATAGACACACCATAAACACAAAGAATATACACTATTTCTAATAATGATAATATACAAAAGATTCAACCCAAATGAGCATAGCTGCTATAAAGTTGAAGCATTTTAAATAAAGATTTAAAAAATCACATTTCGATTATCACAACACAAATTCCTATTTGCTTTAAAAAATAATTTTCCACGAGTAAATAAAAACCTAATATATTTTAGCTTACTTACATAGAATAAAAGCTAGTAATAACTTGCAATAGACAATAACAGAATATGTTTTCTAAAATATTCTGTAAAAGATGAAAAAATAGATATAAAAATAATTCTTTCCTTGTTGAATCTATAGATTAAATATCTTCCAAAAGTATATTTAAATATATATCATGAAAATATGCAAACACACAGAGATAAAAAGACTTCACAATGATTGAGCATTATAGAAATGGAAGAACAAGAAAATATTCAACTGGAAATTTATAATTTTGCTGAAAGCAGTAAGTGATGCATATTGATCAAAGCACGCTCTATGTGATTACACAACGTTTCAGCACTCGTTTCAGGAGATTTCTTAAATGCTGATATAGTAAATGTAAACCTGAAAGGTAATTATTTATTATTTACCTTTTAATACTGCTAGGACAATTTATATAATTTATATTGGCTAAAATTTATTAAAATTTCTATATGATATTATATAGATCCATATATATATAATGTAAATATTATCCATATCCTTAATTTACATATTGCCATTCATAGAAATATTCATGATGTTTATAGATATTAGTGAATCACTTCAGATAACTTATAATTTATTTTATAAAATATTTTTCTTTCTCAATTACAGAAAATCTTTTTTTAATTGAAATAATTCTAAGATTTAAATGTAAATTTAAGAAATCTACATAACCATTTCAAGCTCTAGAAATTAATAAATAAAAACTTACTTATTATTTTCGATGTTGTAAAATGCTCCATAGCCATTTTCTTTCATAGGCATTACACATCCACCAAGTGGTGTATATCCCACACAACTAGTAGATAATATAAAATTGCCATTTCCTCCACTAAATAACAATATGTTTTTTTAAATATCTCACATTACATGTAAACATTTAGGGAATTATCGTAAAATAGCATATCAAAAATGCAACAAAATAGAATTATTCATTACACCTAAATTGAAATTCCATTGCAGAAATATAGCCATCTTTTAATGGAAACATGATGGTCAATGTTAAAACAATTTTATTTGACATTATAGAGTGAAAATGTAAATTATCCCAAATAAGTGATTTAAATGATAAATTGAAATATAAGAAATCAAATGAAGAGAGCCCTTATTATAGCTAACATTTGTAACATAAGATTGTTTAAAATGTGATTTCAATAATACAAAGTAATTGAAAAATAGAAGTCATTAATTAGTCAATAGATAAGTAAGCAGGTAGTTGCTGAATAAGACAGCAGATACGGACACCACTGAATAAGAACTATTATTTCAGACACATTCACAATAAAACAAAGAAGCTGTTTCCAATTAGTACTGAATAAACTTATTTTATTCATAAATGCATAAATAAAAAAAGATTTAATAATTGGCACTAATGTTTGAAATATTTATATGTATATTCTTCCACAAATAAAACAAAAAAATTGTATTTATATTTCTGAATAAATTATTTTTTATTTGACAGAATGATCATTTTATGCAATAAATGTTAGGATTTATGTTACATTTTTTTTTATTACTAGCAAGTATAAATAACATTAACTTATATAAAGTGCCTATAAAATCAAAATCTTAAATTATGAAAAAGAAACAGCATTTTCATATGTAAATTTTGTTAACCAGAAGAAAGTTTCTATATTTCTATGGCAATAAAATTATGCATTATTTCTATCACTCCTTATATGATTTTGCATTAAAATATTTAAAAAAAATGTTTTTTTACATTTTTTTAACTGTCCAAGAAGTTATTAGTAATTTTTGTATTTTGGTTATATTTTCTAGTTTTTTTTAATTATTATAACTATAAGTTTTTATAATAATTTTGTAATACATAAGTATGCATTTAAAAGTTAATGGAGTGTATCGTACTTCATTATACACAAATTAAAAATAATAGTAAATATATTATTAACAAATAATTGTATAATATACCTTTTGCTAAATGAAGAATCCATAAAAATTTCTGGCACTGGTATTCCTTCTTCTGCAGATATCATATATAAACCCAGCAAATGTCTATCACAGCCTAAAAATATAGACATTAATTTTGTGATACATATACTTTTGAAAACAGAAAAAATTTTGAAATGCAAATAGTCATTTTAACAATAAAAGAAAAAGAATTTTACAAAAGTATAAATTAAATTTGAAAAGTAGATAGTTTCTAAAGTGCTTTTTTTTAAAATTTTACTCATTAATATTTTAAAATATAATAAATATAAGACAAGTTAAACGTTGAATTCTCACATCTTAAAGATAATTATATATGTCTTTTAAAATTACGATTCCAAAAACTATAATCAATATTAAAATAAAATAACTATCTCATGAAAACCAAAATTGCACAAGCAATGAAATGTTTGTTAAAATAATAATTGCAAGCATAAGATAAAACAATGTTAATTTGGAAAATTGCTTGAAAAGTATATTAAAAATAAAAAATTATAGTTTTAAATTCTAGTGCAAGCAAATTTCAGCTTTATTTTATTTACATGTAATATTTAATGTAAAATTATATATGTAAATAAAATAATGCTAAAATTAATGTAAATTTTTAATGTAAAATGTAAAATTATATATTATATGTAATACAAATATGTAATATTTGCAAATAATTTTAACAGCTTTTCTTTAGATTTTCATTTCATATATTTTACAAGTCCAATCATGCAGAAATTTTCTCACAAGAACTAATATTTAATAAAGCAGAATTGAAAAACAATTAGAAGAAAAAAAAACAATAATTAATAATTTAAAAGGCAATTAGTTCATTTAAACATAATCTAAGCTAGTATTTCCCAGCCTTTTTCACTGAGTAGTCTTTTTCACAATAATGGCACATGTATATTTATAAATTTTACATAATATAAAAACATGACTGTGTTATAATAATAAGTATATTATGTTTAAATGTTATATTATGTAAAACATTCATAATGCATTACAATATAAGACAATTTATTGTCAATAAAATTTATTTCATAATGATATATCATATTAATAATGATGAATTATATTTTATTACATTAAAATATAATTCATCATGACATAAATGCAGAAAATTAAACATAACCAGAAAATTATGAAAGAATATTTCACTAATATAAAATTATATTGGTAAAATATGAGAAAAAATAATACTAAGATATTAATAATTTATTTTTAGTATTTTCATAATATTAAATTATTTCAATCTATATTTTCATATAATATTTCTAAAATTATATAAAACTAAAAATACAACTGGATGCAGCAATGTATGGCTAAATTAAATGTAAATTTTCAAATCTTGAGATTTTTTATAACATTAGTAGTAAAATATTAGTGATGATCTAATATAAAAAATAGCAAAACTATATATCAATTAAAAGAACACCAACATCAAGATTTTATATGATTCTTCTATTATTACTTAGAATGGCCAGTCAAAATTACATTTTGGCATATGAATAGTGATAAAAACATTGTCTAATCATTATTCATGCTTATATTTAAAATAATATCATTCATATCCACATAATAACTCACAAGCTTAGATTATATATATATATATATATATATATATATATATATATATATATATATATATATATATATATATATCATTATAAGGATTTGTGATACTAAGCAACATTTATATGGTTGAAAATTTCTTAAACGTTTAAGGATCCTCAAAAATTTGGGAATGGAAAATTTTAAATCCTGATCTAAACTATACATTCAACTCATTGATTTGTTTTCTTTCTTAAAATAAAATATTTGTTTTTTTTTTTTCTTAAGCGAAATAAGTAGTGTATTAGAAACAACTTAAAGCTAAAATAATAAGACCATTTACATATGCACAAGACTTGATTTAATTTTACATTTAAAGCTTCCTTACAAAAACTTTTTTTTCAATAGAAATTTTACAATTTTGATAGTAATTTCTGTTACACAATTATACATGCTATATTGCTCAATTTAATTTTCTTATACAGGATTAAATTATTATGAATTTTCACAAGCATAGAAGGGGAAAAAATCCTTTTTGAAATCATTTTACCATTATTTTCTGTGCAGTCTTTCATGAGAGATTTAAACTTATCAGCAGCAACTTGCATTAGCTGGAGCTTCTCTCCAGGCTGAAATAAATAAGAGAAAATCTTTTAGTATGAGTGAAAAAACCATCATTAATTTGTTCCAGTTTCCAAGAAATTTGTCTCTGAGAAGCAAATAAAAATTTTCACATATTAAATATTAAAACATAATATTTTAAGTGAAAGATCAGGAATCTTTAATATATATATATAAGTTTTGCTAAAGATCACGATAACACAGTATTCAATTTTTTTTAAGGTCTACCTTACCTACATCTGTTGTCTTGACCAAGGACTCTAGGGTAAGAAGACCCAGTTAGGTGTCAACCTAACGTGAAACCTCCAGAGTTTAGTTCAAAAGCATCCTTAGTACTCTGTTTTATCACTGAAAGGATGAAAAGCAAAATCTATTTTGCCTATCCCGAAGATCGACCTCGGACCTGTCAATTGGGAGCACGAGATGCACCACTATGAAACCATGCATTATTTTAAATTTATCTTGAATTATTCTCTATCTTTTTTAAAGATTTTACTCCTTCATAGTTACTTTGTGTTGTTATAGAAATAAATGTTATAAATTAATAGAAGTTCCTTTAAAAATTGTATTTAATAACTACAAATTTTATTAAAGAAGTTGTATATTCAGAAATGTGATTTTTATTTAGATTAATTAAATGTATTTTTTTATTTAAAAAGCGGTGAGACCATGCTCTAATGAGTAGAAGGTGCCATATTTGAGTTTAGTTGTAGTTGAACAATGGAATAGAGATAGTATTTTTGGTAGATTGTATTATATTTTTACTATTTTAAATCTGTTGCACAGAATATTTGTCAGTGCTTTGCATTTTCCCCATAATAAGAGGTGAATGCAGACATACATCACAGAAAAGCATTCTCACAAAGCAATTCAGAAGGAAGTTTAAATGCTCAATAACAGCTTTTTTGAAGGTTAACTAAATCTGTAATCTAGCAAGAAAATCCTTAAGTAGAACAATACGGGATTTCCTTTTAATTTACAGAAAATTAATTACTACTATGTATTTATATAATTGCATTAAAAACAATTAAAATATAAAGTAAGCATGAAAATACCATTATTTTACATTTTTTGTTAATGAGTGCATTATAGATATTCCCAAAATTAAATTCATGTAGTCATATATTTAAGAAAAGTGTGTTTGAAAAATAATTTAAGTATATTTACTTGTATTTGAAATAAAAAATAAAATTAGCTGTAAATAATATAAATTGAGGGAGATTATCTGAAATAATAAAGCCTTCTTGAAAATAATGGCTATAATGTGATAGTGAAATATTTAAATATACAACCATCACTCTTAGAACATTGTCACTTAATCTCAATGGTATTTGTTTAATGTGTTCAACATCAATATTTGCATAATTTCCTTTCAGGTGAATATGGAATGAGTGATTTGTGAGAGTTCCGAAGCGAGCACATAATGTGAAGTCGTCCAACTGTTTCAGTTACAAACACTGTTATAGATATCAATAAATGTTGCATTAAAGATCATTTAACACACAATGATCATGTTGAAATAATTGCAAGACTGAATTTGGTTTTACTTCCACAAACTTAAGTGAGAGAGATATATTAAAAAATACTGTGACCCATGAAAGGAAACTTGCAAAGGGAAAAGTAAATTTTGAGCTGAATAAACATATATAAGACAAAGTGTCAACTTATATAGTTCGCAGGGAATTACATAAAAATATTTGAAGCAGTTATGACTGTAGTGATAGATTGTTAATTTATGATAGATCTAAATCAGAAATGGAGAATACTATGATGCAAGAATAATAAAACCTCGACTACATATCAATAAAATATGGCTAGTTTTTGGATGAATTTGATTTCTTCTAATTCTTTATTAGGGGAGGATTTATAAGTAAACTTCAGCATTAGTTTACAACTCAGACTGTCTCTTAAAATATGAACTAGTTTGGTAATGGGGCCTTATCTCATAGTTCTTTCACCATCCTATATGAACAGGTCTCTAGTCTTGACCATGTTACCCTTTTGGATGATCAATAACTTTCTATGACTGGGATATATTTCTACCTGACGATTGTACCTATCAAGATGATAATTCCTATGTAAATATATTATAATTCCTATGTATTATAATCTACTACAGTGAAATAATTGATTTCATTATAATAGAATTAGTCAATTATGGTTTTGGGAAAATGAGAACTTATTTGTAAAGCTTCTATGACCTGCCCAACCACCAGGCTTAAACATCAGTGAGCCCCTGTGATTTGCTTTTGAAGTAGAGGTATGCGGTTATTGCTCCTATGTCTACAAAAATTCAGTTTCTGCTAGAGAAATGGTGCAACATTCCACTTACTGCTGTATAGGACTCGTATGCTTACTTCAATGAGAATACAAGTTTTTTAAAGTGCCAAAAATGCTCAAATATCATATTCAGAGCAAGACACTTCTTCCCAGTGAATCTTCTATTATTTTGCACAATCCTTGCATATGAAAACTCATTTCTACATTTAAACATTTAAGTATATAATAATTCATTTGTTTATATAAACATTAGTTACTGATTTAGTATCTTCAATCATAGCTTGAATCCATTCTATGACTTCTGGAAAACATGACCTCATTGTTTCAGTTCTTCCATGATAAAACTTCCTTGTTGCAGCTGTAACATATGTAGGTGCTGGTCTACAAAAGAAAACTTAGCATCATAAATTGTTAATGATAAAGCATAAGTAAAAAATCAATTTATAATTTATAAAAATAAATTTATATTATATTACTTAATTTTTAAGTAATATAATATAAATTGATTGACTACTAAACTATCAGGCAAAGAAAAAGTAATTGCTTAATTTTAAATTGAAAAACATGGTGGTATTTCAAAATTATGTAGCAGAAAATGATAACGATTTTATTTATACTTTCCTGATTCAAATATATTAAGTACTAACTGGAATTCAATTCAATTCATTTTAATTGTTTATCTTTTATACTTAAAAATCTTCCCTTTAATTTTTTTTAAAAAAAAATATGGAATAAACATGGCTAGAAAATAAAATACATATTTTACCCAAATATGAAAATTAAAAAAAATATTAAATACTTGTGTGAGTAAAAATTGATAAAAAATTAAAATTAGATAAAATTTTAAGGAAAATAATTAACAAAAAAAATGTAATTCTGAATACAATATATAAGTTGGTAAAAATTGTAGCATATTTATTTCCTTTACCAATAAAAGTAGTTGTAAAATTTATTTTCCTACATTGCTTAGTTCATAACTAATAGAAATTATTTACCTAAAGTTATTATTCCATTTCTAGAGCTTTAGTAAATCTAAACTACAATCAATTTTTTTATACACGTAAGTGTCTTTGAAAAGTCTTTTGCAAACACTAGGAAATTTTATAATAAAAATGGAGCAAAAAGTTTTTTTTTAACTATGATAGTTATTTATGAGAAATATTTTCAAACATATGAACAGCAATATAAACTTTTAAAAACTGAGCTCAAGGCCATAATATTTTTAAAAAATCTCACTCTAAAATTCAGTTTTTGCCCCCTATGTAAGAAATTTGATTTATATTCCAAACAATTGCATAATATTAATTTAAATTTTCACATAAAAAGTACCTCCAATTACTTCAATAAGATTATTCAATTTAAGCAATATTTTTCTACAATTTATCATGCATAAATGTTGGTTGTAGCATATATTCATTTCACAAAAATATTAACACTAATAAAACTTGTATAATAATGAAACAGTGTTTAAATATAATCCATGTTGTATATATAATAACCCAATGATAATTTAAATGTATTCCAAATGAAATAATAAAGATAAAAAGTTTTATATATAACTTTTTCCTCAACCTGTCAAGTATATCATAAAGTAAAAAACATTTTGGAAAAATTTGATAATTTAATACTAATAACTTCAATAGTTATTTTTATATTTTTTTCAGTATAGCTTATTCCAAAATAATAAAGCAAAAAATATAAACTATAAGCAAACTTATTAATTTCTCTATTTTTAAAATTTTTCAAATCGGCATCTTTTTTTATATTGATACAATATACTTATTGATTTTGTATTCTTCAGTTCCAATTTACAAAATAAAAATATTGTTCACATACTTTAAAATGTTCAATAAAAATTAATAATAAACGAATTGTATTTCTTATTCATTTTTACAAAATTAGAATTCCAGTTTTAGGATACCAATAAAAGTGCAATACCAAATTATAATTGTCAAAAAATACAACTTATTTCATTGATGGACATTGGAAAAGCTGATTTGCTGAGACTAGAAATACACATATTTCGTTAAATCAAAATGTAAACAATAAAAAAAGGATTTTATTTTCATCTGCCCTTTATTAAGTTTCCTACATTCTATTTGAATGCTATTAATATAGAGAAATTTTAAAATTAAACTGTAGTGATTTTACTTTATAAATTACTAATTATACATAATAGTTACAAAAAATGCTGCATTGATAATTAAAATTTTTTAATCTAACAATAAATCTGTTCTACATATGAAAAAGAAGAGATTTACTTCTTTCGATTAATTAATTTTAATTTTGAGCAATAACTTCTCTTCAACCGTATTTAAGAGAAATTTTGTATTCTAAATACTTAATTCTGTCAACAATTAATTTGCTCACTTTCCATGCATCGTGTAATAGGCTAACTGCAGGGCAAATTGAGCATATGTTTCAGGATGAAAGTTGTGAGGCTTTAAAAATGATTTTCCATATTGTGTAAACAAGTTAACAGATACATCACAATCATCTGCCTAAAAATAAGTTAAAAACTTTTAGCATCTTTTTTTAATATAAAAATAAGATAAATGTATTTAAAAATAAGGTACATTCACTTACATTTGTATAGGGAGGTACAATTATGTATCAATGAAAAAATACTGTACAATATAATTTAGAAATGATGTAAAAGTAATTAAATAATATTACAGATTGCATGATTCTCTAAGAAACAATGTTTTTATTTTAAATAGTAAAAGTATATTTTGCAATGGTAACTAATAGTTCTGGTTTCAAAGCATTATAACTTAGATTCAAAATTTTTCATAATAGAGAGACACTTAAGAAAATTCGAAATTTATTTTCTCATTTAAATTAATTCTTAAAAATAAAGTAAATTAGTTAATTGCAAAAATAACCATTTTGTAAAGTATAATATCAAACAACTTTATTTTAAAATCTATATTCTACATTCATAGTTTAAAAGTAACAACGAAATAATAATTTAAACATTATCTTTTATTAACAGGAAGTTTCTATCACTGCAAATGAGTAAACTGAAAGTGAAAATCTAGAGTATTATCTGTGCTTTTGTTAAGAAATAGTTCAAAATTCTGTAGAATTGATATGAGAATGAATTTCTATATCTTGTAATTTAAATGATAATAGTATATTTAGTCTTAAGTAAGACCAATACAAATAAGCTGAATAAGTCAAATTTAACACCATTGTAAATGGTCTTTTTGTCACCATTGTATGATATATATATATATATATATATATATATATATATATATATATATATATATATATATATATATATATATAAAACATTTAAAGCAAACAACGTTATGACTACATTATCTTCAAAACTTTGAACCTCATCAAATATATCACAATATTTTAAATCAAAATATTCACAATGCCTCAACTGCAATAAGACCAAAAATCTTGAAATCTATTTTCTTTGCATTTCTTATAACTAAAGACAGATGTATAGGCAAAATTGCCTATACATATATATTTTATCATTTGATATTCTTTCCATTTCATTAAATGATATTTAAGAGGGGGAATTAGCATTACTTTTCTTCCCAATTTTTCATAATCACTGTGACAAATAGCATAATTTTGAAATGAACTCATTGTTGCTGCTGTTGTTTTTGTGTCCATGAACACAGGAAAAAAAGGATAAAATAGTTCGATTCCGAATTAAATGCTCTCAAAAGCATCTAAGACAGCAGCTCCCAGATCAAATGAACTTTTAATTCATTACATTAGATAAATTTTAAGAATTTCGTTAGAATTTTACTAACGATACATGGATCTTCTGTTTTAGGTTATAGAAACTTATTAGGAAATAAAATTACAATGTGAAAGAATAGAATACGAATTATAAAAAGTAAATTTGCCAAACTAGAAATTAGAATATAAGGCCAAACAACTTGTTTTGTGCAAAAAATAACTTAAAAAATTATAAATGTTGGAAACAGCATTGCATGCTAAATTCAGGAGCAAATATTTTTGACAGTGCAGGACAACACTGAGCCTTTTTTGAAGATGAAAATATCAATGGAAACTGCTCTTATTATATAGCATTATTAGCAAGCAATTCACAGATATTCCTCAAAGATAATTAGAAAATTGACACTTTATAATTTTATGATTTTACATACACATATAACAAACATTTTAAGTAAATTAATTTATAACTATTTATTAACCTAAATTAACTGCAAAATAGACATAATATAAAATTACAAAAACTGACATCAAATGCAAATATATTGCAAAACCAAAAAAAATCAAACATATTAGATAATGCAATTATAAATTGAAATATATTAGAAAATAATTTGCTTTTTTCTTTGTGTAATTCATAGTGAAAATTTTCAACTTGTGAAATTTTTAATATTATAAAAGTTAATTTTATACTTACTATTGCTTGATATGACTTCTTTGCATCATTAATGGCTGTTTTTATGGAATCATCGACATGAAATTCTAATCTTCTAGGAGGAAGCAAATCTCTTTCAACTGTGTTTGAACCCTAAAATAAAATCAACATGAATGTTTATTATTGCAAAGATGAATTAGTATAAAAAACATAAATTCCTAAAACTGACAATTGGATGTTTATAATTCAACTTAGGTTTCACTAATCCCTATGGTATGTTTTACAACCTATAATAATTCAAGCTTCACAAACATCCAGAAAAGATATTTCATACCTTCCAGACTCCACCACATTCTTCCAAAGATGAATAAACAAAATGATTCACAACAACAGGAACCAATCCATCAAATGGTGAATGCTGGAAGAGAAGTTAAGATTTATATCTAATAATACTAATAATAATAGGAGAATAAGAAAACAAATCACTTTTTAGCATTAATTCTGAAATTTTCATTTTATACAATAATAAATACAAATCAGATGAACTTGCTTAAAAATACGTTTTGCAAATGTCAATAATAATTTTATTAACATTTGCAAAACATATTGTTGACTAAAATATTTTTTTTATTCAAGAGCATTTGATATATACATATATTATTATTATTTTCAAATAAATATTTTTTAAAGAATATATTTAATTTCATTAAAATAAAACTTCAAAAGTATGCAAAGGAAGAAAGTATTCTGTTAGAATTTGGATCACAATAAAATATGAATATTTGTAAAAAGAAGTTACAAAAAAAAATTATAAGTTGTCAAGAGAAAAAAATTTATTAATCAAGAAAATAGTTTTGAATGTAAACTATCAAAGTATAAAATATATTATAATTGTATGATGGATATTATATGCCTGTAAAAAAAATTTGAAATTTTTATTTCCAATGAAGCTATAGATTTTATGATAGTTTTATATTGATTTCTGATATTAATTTTGTTTAATCACATACACATGCAATTAAGAGAAATTGTATTCCTCCCTTCTTTTCTTTATTGACAAATAAGCTTTATTTCTCATTAAAGTTTCTTTTATGAAAGTTTTATTAATTATGACAAAATTATTCAGTAAATATAGAATATATAACAAGTTAATATAACCTATCAAAGTATGTTGTGTTTTTTCAACAAAGATCTTTGGTCAAGTCAGAATCAAGCTCACTAGAAACTAAATACTTAAAATGAATTATGAAATATGCAATATAAAATATTATATATTAGTTTATCAACATTTTTCTAATAATAACGATTTTCCTTTAAAAGCAGTCAACAAGATTTAAAAATAAGAGCATAACATAATAAAACAATTTGCTGCAGTTAAATTGAAGTTACATAATGTAATTATGAAGTTTATGTAGAAAATTAAATGGGAATCCTTACATCTGATATAACACCATTCGTTCCATTCTTAAACATTACAAGCGATACTGACTTATCAGCCCACCTATTTGATGGATCTCCAGTTAAAAGAGAATGAGCAATCTAAAAATATAAAAAATATTATTAAATAATATTTACATAACAGAATAAATATTACTGAAAATATATAGGATTTAGTTTTTTAAAATACAAATATATGCAGATAATAGTCTTAATATGAATAATTTTAACCAAATTTTTATATATTTATTTAAATTCAAATACATTAACAACATTTGATTATCAGAAAAGTATGATGGAATTACAAAGAAATTTCTCCCAAAGAAAGATATCAAATTTTGTGAATCTAAAAAAGAATATAGATAATTAATTGAAACTCAATTATAATATTGTTTAAAATACTGAGGTTTAATGAACAATAAAGTTAAATTACTGACACAAATGAATTAAAGAGAGTTTGTAAAAATTTGAAATAGAAAGTTTTGATAGAAAGCAATAGCTACAAAACTAATTCTAAATGCATGGTTATTTTTAAGGGCAGATTAAGAAATTCATGTTGACTGTTCCAATTTACACCTCTCTAAACTGTAATTTCATTAAATGATTTAGAAATTATAAAACTTTTACAGCAATAAATAATTTACAATATAAAATGACAAACTTTCACTCATAAAAATAGATCAAAAGCAAAAATTAAACTGAGCATTGTAAGCTAAGCCATCATAGGTTTTTATATTATGATCCTTTTATTACCTATTATTGCTTTAGCATTACAAAATGAGTTAATAAAACAATTATTGGTTAAAGTAATGTAAATTTTTCCTACAATAGTAGTTTCCCTTTTAGAAAGATTTTTTCATAAATGGTGAAGCATATTCATATGTTGCATTCAAATTAGATACATAAATATCAGATACACTAACACTCTAAATACATAAAACATCAAGAGAAATTAAAATAATTTACATATATATATTTTTCCAGGGATAAACAAAACATATCAAGTCATACCTTATCTATTCCGACAGGTTCTGCATCATCTAAAATAACAACAAATAGAGCACTGTCTATAGTTTCCATATGCAGCTGGTTTTCAGGATGAATCTGCAGCAGATATTTTCTATTCTAAAATTAATGAATATAAAAAATGTCAATGTATGTATTTCATTAAAAAAAATGAAAATTAAATTGATGGGAAATTTGGGATTCTTTTTAAATAACATTAACATTATGGTATATTAATTAAAAAAATGTTTAATGATGAATGACTTTTACAAAATAATTATATAATTTCTTTTGAGATATTTAATAGATTATACACATTGAAAATTATAAATTATTATCACCTGACACTATTTTGATCAAAATCAGTTAAATTTTATAACTTTAGGTTAAATATATATATAAATGAATTTCACAGCATTCCTTAAAATATTAGAATTGAGTATTTTATGCCATTATTTTTATAATAAATAACATCATTTGGTACAGAACAAACTAAAAAATCTTATTTCTTTGATAAAGGTGTTTGATTGTCGTCAAACAGAATTTTCTTACTTTTCTAACTTGTATTTGGAAAATTCGTTCACAAGTTCAATTATCCAAAAACACAAAAAGTATATAAATTTAAAACTAGTTAAAATATAAAAATACAAATTTGAATATACATGGAATTTTTTTTTAATCTTAACTTTAATTTTTTTCCATATAATTAAAATTCTCACAGTGATTGCAGATTTGAATTCCTAAATTTGGGAGTGTTTCAAAAGTGGATTGTATAATGATTTGCAATATTAATGAATAAAATAATAAAACAATTTGAATGAATCAAAAACGTATTTGAAAAAAATTCAAAAAATGAGTTATGCATTCTAATTTCCAATAGATTGTTTTGAAAAATGCTATACTTAAATCACCACGAATTTTGAAGTTCCTTTTATATTAGTATCAAAAACATTTGAAAAAGAATTAATTAAATAAATTACAGTTATTTTATATTAGCAAGTTACATTGAGCTATTCTACATTAATAAATCATAAAACTTTCTACAAAAGAGATTAAAATTGATATTTGATTGTATTAGGATTTCAAGAATACATCTCGATAAATTCCTTTAAATATGTCCAAAAATTACTGAGCTGCATAACTTCTAAAAGATGGTTAATTTAATTTTTTCGATTTATTTTTAACCCTATAGAAACAAAAATAAATTAAATTATATTAGGTTTTAAAACTCAAAGAATTATTCAAACTATTAAAAATCCATATTTATTAAACATTGCAATAAATGTCACAAAAAGTTTTCATATAAGTAATAACAAATATACTTAATAAGTATGTAACATATTGACAATTTAAGCTTTAAAAACTCAAATCCATTTATTATTTATTTTTGGTTTGGTGGTCATATTTTTCAACATAAAGTTTGAATGAACTACTAACAGTTTAATAGTAAATTTGAAATCTTTACAAACATTCATGACTACAAAAGTAATAAAAAAACACACATACAATGAATGGTTGATAAGTCATTTTAATATCTATAGAGCAACTAATCCTTAACTTTTGCTTAGTTTTTATTATCATTCAAAGATCATTTTTGCACACGAGTTCTAATTACAGCAGGATCTACAACAAAGTGGATTTTAAAACAATGAATATCCAGCCTGAGGTAGGATACTAACTCATGAGCTGATGAACCAAAAGCCAGGTTGCTAATCAATTGGCTGCTAACTCAGTGAAACTATTAGGACCGGGTAACAACAATCTAAAATGGATTCTAAGCAATTTCATTTATTTACAAAGATAAGAATCTGAAAAGGATCTGGCTGAACTAAAGGTTGGATCACTGACCATTCATCTTCTATTTTGACAACTTAGTTAACAGAAAGTTGATGGCTCCTATTTAAAATATTGAGATAATAAGTAAAATAAAGTCTTATTAACCACATATCAGTAAGAAGATAATATATATTGCTTAACTATATATTAATATATGTGGGAAGAATTAAGAAAATAAAATTAATTATCAAAATGATAGAATAATAACTTATTTAAGACAGTTTAATAATGATGATGATTTAAAATATTTTGACAATTTATCAAATCCAATTCCTTATCATAAATAAAAAAATCAAAGTTAGCTAAATATTGCAAACATATTCAGTGAAATTACTAGTAATATCGTTCAAAAATTGCATTTGCAATGTTATAGTTTATTTTCATGCATTGTTAATGCTGTTTATCGTTTGACTAAATATGTCCACAAAAAATTAAACACAAATTAATTTTTTCTATTGAAAGATTTTAATTTTTTTAACCTAAAAAAATCTATTGTTAAATTTAAATCATAATTAGAAGAATTTCAATGATACACTACACCTTAGCCCAAGTAGTTCTATCATTTAAAGTCAATGCTCCAATAGATGCACCATGTTCATTTTCTTTGCACCAATTTTGAATTCGTTGAAACTGCAATTGTAGTTCTGGTGGAGATAAAACATCTCCATATTCATCTACAGCATCAAATGAAAATATATGGCCAGCATTCAAAACAACCAGATGAGTAGGAGATAATGGCTCTTCAAATTCTAAAAAGATAAAGAAAGTTAACTGTCCTTAATTTGATTCCTAAAATTTATTAAAAGACATTTTTAAGTATAATCAAGATAAAACAATAACCATTTTCTAAGTTCAGTGAAATCAGAAATGATCAAAATATTAACACATGGAATAATATAATATACAGGGATCAGAATTTTAATATACAATTTCTGCTCAGTTTGAAACATTTTAATCTATAAATTTTGAATAAGAAATCTGGCAATAATATGTTTAAAATTGAAGCTCACATTTTTTTCTTTTTTTATTGCAATATCTTTCAAATATAATATTTTTAATAATAAAAAATGGTGAAAGAATGGAATGGGAAATGTATTTACTTTCTTAATATGCTGTTAATAAATAAAATAAGGATTTTCCCACATTTCACTGTATTATTGTTAAAATATTTTAGATTTACGTAATTCAATCAGCATGATTTTATAATTTTTTATAATTTTCAAAAAATAGAAATAGACAAAAAAAATTAAAAAATTTATAATTTACTTACACACCTGTATGAAAATAACTCTCAATTTTGTCCATTTCTTCACCAGGTACACGAACTGTATTAAAATATCTCCGAAACTGGTGCATGGTCCAAGGAGTATTATGAGAAGAATGGGGTTTCACATGTTCTCTTGAATAATAATTTTACATTATTAATGAATTTAAATTTAGTTAATCTTATAAAAATATTTCTAAGCAGATTAAATTTAATGGCATATGAAAAATGTTGAGCATTAAGAAATTATTGCATTGAATATAAAATATTTATAGTTTTACAAACATTAAAATTATCTTAGTAAATTATTTCTTTTCCAAGTAATTGAATTAAAAAATGAATAAATCTATAGACTTTCTTTTTTATTTTAATGAAAATATTGTTCTAATAATGGCTCTGAAATACTGTATTTAATTAGTTCTTATAAAAAAATTTAATTATTTAAATTTAAGAGAAAAATATCATAACCAAAAAAACGAATAATAAGATACTTACAATTTACTATAAAGTATTGAATATATACTTTGAAATATCACAAAAGGATCAGTCAAAAAATAAATTAAAAATGTAGGCCATAATTTTAGACCAGAAAATTATCAGACTGAATAATAATAAATGAATCATATAATAAGTTATTTTGCACTAGACATTATATATTCCATTATTATCATTGGCTGTTAAATTATATGACAAAGTCAATAAAGCTAGATTTATAGAATTACTGATGTAATAAATAAATTAATGTTATTCAAAGAATTTTAAAAAATGAATTGCTAAAAAGTATCTCATATTATTATTTCTTGTTATCATTTAAATTCTTGTTAAACTGGTGAAGCATGATAAAATTTACCAGTGAAGATATTTTTAAAAAAGGACACAATACCATATTATAACAAGGCAATATTATGAATAGTTTTGCACATGAAATAATTAGTGGTTTTTTGAATATAAAATTTAATACAAGTAGAAAAATTGTTTAATAAAGCCTTCACTTAGATTCAAAATCTATTTTCCAAATAAAATTAGTTTAAATAACACACTGATTAATAAGCATTCCCATCAGTAAGAATTACAATACAGTATTACATTTTCAATTCATTTACGAATTACAATCCATAAATCGCTTATTTTATTAAAAAAAATGAAGTAAAGTATTACAAGACACATAACTAGAATCTCAATGAATAAAAAATTAGAAGTGCAACAAATGATTGAGAGAGTATGATCTTCAAGATATAATAACATAATGTGGCTTATAGAATCACATTAAAAGCTGCAAAGAAAATATCCATTTCCTGTTTCAAGATTATCTGATATTTAATGAATCAGTATTGTTCAGTATTGTTTTCAATACAACAGTTGTTGATACTGCAAAGAGTTTCAGAGCTTTCATGAGTTTTGCTTCCCCCTTGGCAAGAATAAAAAAAAATGAAATAAAGATAAAAACTTCATTCTTTTGTTCAAAGCTTCATTCTGAAGACATTATCTTTTCTTAATTTAAATAAGTAGAAGTTGAATCTGTATCTTAGTCATTATTTCTTGTTTAAAAACATCATAAATTTTTTTAGAATTTAAAATACATGATATGTCTAAGTAATAGATACTAGTTTTCCAAAATTAACTTGAAACAAATATATAGGACTATAATTAATAAAACATTATTAACTGTTTTCACCAACATCGAATATGACAAAAATATTGGTTTTATCTCATCATAATTAAATTTCAAAAATTTTTTAATGCTTTTACAAAAATTTCTATTTGATTTCTTTCTAATTTTATATAATCATAAACCAACCATGATACTGTTTAGTAGAAGAATTCTTAAACAAATTTAGAAAGAAGAATTGAAAAAAGTACTCTTAGAGAATAACTAATTATTATTATAAGAGACAGATAAATTTTAAACAATTCAGAAATGACATTTTTTCTACTTTCGTATTATAAAGTAAAAATTCAGAAGCAATATTGAATGAAAGCATGAGGTAATTAAATAAAAATATGTGGACATTTGGAGATAACATTTTCAGTAATTTAATGAAGGACACAAAGAAATGACTGCTAATTATTAACATTTTCCTAAGAAATTCTCCTTTTAAAATTGCTGAACTGAACTGTTACATCAGTAAATAATTATTCTTATATAATTATATATTATAAAATAATACTTATTTTATTTAAAAGTAAAGAGTGAATGAGAAAAAAACACTCACTCTCTTAGGAGTTTCCAAAATTGTAATTTAAAATATGAAAATAGAGCTGCCCTTTCAAGCTGTATGCCAGAAACAGGATGCCAGACCTTTTGCATATTTGTTACACCCATCATGCTGCAAAGAGGTATCAAAGGTAACCGATTACTTAGATACGCAATGTCTTCCCACCATTTCTCCAGCTGAAAGAAATTATTGATCAGTTGAAGACATACAAAACATAAATATTATTGAAAAAAAGAAAAGTACAAAAAAATAATTTTATAAACACATTAGTTATCAAGATGAAACATAGAGCACAATTCACGCAAGCAAATAGCAATTATAAAATTAGCACATTGCTTACAACTGTTTCTGAACACTCCAGGTCTTGCAGTTTCAAACTATGTTATTATTTTTCCCCAGCAATTTTCAATCTTCTGATTGGTAAGAAGACTCATCTTCAAGTGATAAAAAAGAAAGAGGTTTTCTTCTGAGCCTTTGTTGGTAAAATATGCTATAATTCCTTTAATAAATATTTTTGTATTAAGTCTATTAATTTAGCTTCATGTCATAACAAAAATAACTCTTCCTAAATAATTATTTAAAAATATTTTTTTTAATATAAGTAGTTTAAACTAAGAATTTGTTTAGTTTTATTTTTCAAACTTCTCATTGAAAGCTGGTGCCTTTTTAAATAATTTATTCTGAATAAGGTATCTGAAGATGCAATAATTCATTGAAGAAAAACTTTCAAGTTGCACATTCAATCTTTTACAATTTAAATTTTACTAAGATATCTAGTTCACAGAACATAAATTTTTCAATTTTAGAAAATTAAAATTATAAACTTTGCCACAATATAGGGAGAAATGTTAAATGATAGTCACAATAAAACATTGATATGTAAGTTGTAATACAAAATTCATAGGGAATCAACACATTATAAAAGGTGTAATATTTCTAATTTTTCTAATAAAAAAAGAATGCAAATTACAAATTTTTTAGTTTTGTCAAAAAAAAAAAAAACAAGAATTTTTATTTTCTAAAGCAACATAAATGTGATACAACAAGTTCAATTTAATTTTTATCAAATTTAACTTTTTAAATATAAAAACATAATTTATGCAGTTTAATTTAAATGTTACCAAAGGAAGTAAAGAACTCTTCCAGCTTAAAAATTAAAAATTGTAATAAAATGTTAAACTAATTACCCAATTTCTTTCCTTTTCTGCTTTTTCTTTTAATTTAGTATGAAGCTCTAGACCAACACCATATTGGAATTCTTCAACAATTCTTTTTGTATTTTCAAAATCTTCTTCAGTAACCATAGGTTTTACTATGAAGGAAAAAAAATGCATAAATAAACAGTTTACTTTATTTAAAATAAATTTAGAAGCAATATCATTGAAAAACTTTTATCATAATGTGCAACATTATTAATCACATATATAAATAACTTTAACTGGAATACAAAAGCTCAAAAAGTTAAATGAAATTCATCACAAAAAAGAAATGTTAAGCATTGAAAACTTCAACAATAATACAAAGAATATAAAGCAAAATGTCAGTAAAAATGAAAATATATTTCATATAGATAAATTACTGATATTTTGAATAAGTAAAATAACTGGTATTATATAAAGGAAATGTTTACTGATTAACATAAAGAAAAAGAAATGCTGCTTTGACAGCAATAAGTGGTTGAAATTTTCACAACAGTCAATTTAAAATGCAGTAGTATTGACAATATTGAAAGAATTTTAAAACTATAAATTTAATTTTAATCAATCGCTGAATGAATTGCTAAGATATGAATTAAGAGGGCTCAAAACTACTAGAAACATCCAAGCTTGAGGTAGGAATGGAACCCACAAATTATTGAACTGAAGACCAGTGTTAACTATTAGCAATTTATTTAGCGATTAAATACATGGGTAATTTTATAATAAAAACATTTGAAAATTATAAGGAGTTTATAAAAGTTAGATTGTTTCACTTTTTAATGGAACGTTTAATTTGTTTGCTGCACTTCTTCACTTTTTGTGAATGAAAGATGATTTAACGTGAATATACAGTTTAAAGTGGATTTAGTTTGGCTTCTAATGGAGGAAATCAAAAGTTGCATTCATATGTTCTCAGCAGGAAAATGGAGAAAGCAGCAGAAGATTATCGATTAATGAAATGTAATAAACATATTGAATTCTCTTTATCTATGATTTCCTACAATTTATTTATTGTTGGATAATATATTCTAGGAATGTGTACATCAAATAGGAAACTATGTTTATGAGATGCATTCATTAAATTTGACAATTTTACTTAAAAGTTATTTTAGTCGAACTTAGATTATTAAATCTAACCACCATCATTATCTTTTTGGTTGTTTATGCTCTAATAAAAGAGCCAGTAAGACTATAAAATAAAATTAAGATGAGAGTTCTTAAATTTGAAAAACATAAACCATTTTCTGATCTCTAATTGTTGTTAGCAATAGATTTTAAGTAGAAAAAATTTATTATATAAGTAGTTAATTTCCTAAAAAAGCTTCATAGAATCAAAATGGCAAATAAGTAATATGAAAGATATCCTTCTCTGAAATACAATGAAAGATATCAGTAAAAGTGCAGGTATTTTTTCTTTATCATTTTCATTAAATATTGATTTATTTTTAGATTTGTTGGCCAATACTGAACAATTATTCTATAGAGAACAATATCTTTGACTTTAATTTAGACAATCATTTGCTTTCAATTATTTATACTTCCATTAAAAGTTGGTAAGCATTTATTACTTGAATAGTAAAATAAAAACATATGCATGCATTTTGAAAATTTCATAAGAGCTATAGATAAGTGAAAAAAAATGTCTTGTAATCTTATAAGACATTAAAATCAGTTGTTATACTTTAATAAAAATAGAAAAGACTTTTAATGGGCAGTGTAATAACTATAATACAATTGTCCAGAATGAAAGAAATCAATTTAAATGATATTGTAAAAATTTTTATAGTCAAATAAATTAAGAACTACTTAAAAATATTTTTTTAAATTATTAATAAGAATGCAGAGATCTTTTTTATTTTAAAGATTAAAACTTGAATAAAATAATTTAGCAAATACTTTTCCCTTATAATATCATGATTTTCAGTTATAATATCATGAATGTCATTATAAGGGATTTTCCCTTATTGTGGCAATAATAGTAGAAACCATTATTGCTGATCTAATCATAAGTTCTGTCTTTTTGATAATGATGTCATTTAATTTTAAAATGTTGAAATCCTGATATTTATGCAATACTAATGAATTTTCAAGTACTTATAGCTTCATGTTCAATTATATATCTTTTAAAATTTTCCTTGAAACCATTGATTTTTACAAGAATTTAAATATTCAATCAGCTCATTTAGTAATTTTATAGTTTTTGTAATATTCTTAATTAAACTTCATTTGATAAAATCACAAATTGAAGAATTAATTTCATTTTTTAATCCTGTCTTGGTAAGATTCTAAATTTCTATTTAACATTTATTTCTCAATTTAACTGAACTTGTTTCATTTACATAAGAATTTTAAGTTTTACAAATTTGAACTTATAATTTATAAAAAAGTTTTTGCAAAATACATTGAGAGAATCACACAATACCGACATATATATATATGATAATATACTAAGTTACTTACAAGTGGAAAATTCCTTACAAATCAAATTTAGTAGTAATGATGGTTTATTTATACATACATTTCTGAATTAATTTAATAAATTATAATTATAGTTTGTAATATATAAATAGTCTAATATTAGAGTTTTTCACAAAAGTTATACTATTTTTTATACAAATGAATGAATTTTGAAAACAGTTAAATTTTTCGTAGAACTCTAAAGTAAATTCATATTTATTTTATGTTAAAAACTCTTATTAAATTATTTCACATTCTAAAACATTAATTTTTCATGAGAAATTTTATACATGAAAAACAAAACAAAAAAAAATAAACAAACATATTTTATTCCATAAGGAAAGGTATATTAATGCTTTCTTGATTGACAAGTTTTTACAGATGCAATTCAAAAACCGATCAATTTCAATAAAATTTTGACTTTTTTTCAATGATGAATTTTAAGAAATGTTAAGTCCATAAATGTATCAAATAAAGTAAACTTTTTACCAGAGTCTAAGTACTTAGACAACGTTTGACTGAGGTTTGGAACTGGAAGACTGGGCAAAAGTTCATCATTTGCGAATGTTTTTTCAGATTTTGACACGTATAATGCATCTCTCACTGGATACAAGGATGTTTCTTTAGTAGGACTTTGCTTTTCATGACACTGAAAATGAAATCATTGGAAATTAATTAAAAAGAAAATTCCATAATTGTTAATAACTGAAAACCTGAGTTAAAAATCAAAATTATAAATTTCATATAATAAAAAATTGTATTTAAATTTTGTGGCAAAGGGATAGTCCGATTTTATCTAGATTTAAACTACTTGTCATTATCATGATTACTTTCATTATTATATTTTATCTACATTTGAATTTCTTATCTGTTTATAACTTTCGGTTTTCTACTTTAGGATAAATAAGTAACTATCATGTTTTATTAAATAAAAAAGTTCCCAATTTCAAATATTGATTCAGGAACTTTAGAAATTCATAAAAGGCCTTGAAAAATTAATAAAAATGATATAATTTGGGGTTATTTAATATTAAAAATAATTATTTTAATAATATAATTACTTCAATACTTAAAGTTTTATGCCTCAACAAAAATACTCCTAAATACTAAACCATTTAATTAATAAACAAGAAGTATAAATAATAAAAATGTAATGAATATATGAAGAATTAAAAATATATCTTGACTTTATCCAAATTTAATTTTCCAAGTCCTTTTCTGATAAGCAATAGAAAATGGATACCAAGAAAAATATTTATATAAGTACCTAAGTAATCAAAACTGAAAAATATTTAAAAAAAAAACCTATTATTAAAACCAAACTTATTTTAACCTTTTTGTTGAGAAATCACATATCTATTGCTAAATGTACTGTTAAAAATTTAGGATTTTTTAAAATATCTTTTCTAAAAATAAACAAAAAATTCAAAAATGAGATAATAAAAAAAAAAAAAAAAATACAGCTATCATATAAACTTTCTCAAATATTTCGTTTTTATAAAAAAACAGGAAACTATGTATGCTATTCTTACTAAATTGAGTTTTGATTCCGATTATTTTAAAATACAAAATCAAAAATTTAAATGCTAATTTATATGAATGCAAAAAGTATTTGATGGATTTAATTATGAGACTATTTTACTAGTAAACTTTTTTTACTGTTACTAAATTATGTAATTATTTTACTACTAAACTTCATGATTCACGATGATTTTCGATTTTTCAATCAATTTTTAAATAAAATTGAAATTAATTCGATCAATGAAGTAATAATAAACTAGCATACATCAATTTAAACGGATTTTGCTTACAACAATTTAGATATAATTAGAAAGTTATTTATTCGAATTTAAAATTAAATTACAATTTTTTAATTTAATGAAGAAATATTAAAAAATTTCTTTTTCAAATGACAAAATTTATGTATCTAATTCTTAAAACAATAACTTCAACAGCAGACGATGTTTCTGCTTCGGTAATGCCATAAACAGAAACGGATGAAAAAAAAAATAATAACAAAATATATTTGTTACCTGAGACCTAGCTGCCATCTCAAAAATTAACCTGTTTCGAGTTAAATGTTCTAAATCACAGCTTCAAAAATGTTTCTTTCACTAACCACATTTAAATAAAAACTTTCAAAGGATGTTCACTTTTTAAAACAAAAATGCGATGACATCAACTCAAGCCCGGCTGAAAAAGTTTTCACGGTTGACAGATCCTGCTAAGCAATCAAAACAAAACATCGAAGTAATGATGCGTGTGTGACTTTTGTATAACCAAAAACCAGCTGATTTCGATATGTTTTCGCGTATGAAGGTTCTCTCATGAATGACCAACTGGAAATACAAGCTTTCATTCGGGAATAAAGTCACACCTCCTGGTGCACACAGCGCCAGGTTTAGACAGCGGATATTTTGTTGATTAAAAACATTCTCGTTTGACATTGAAAAAAAAAAAAAAAAAGAAGAAGCAATTTAATAATGAAAAAAAGTGCCTATCTCCTTTTACGAATTGAGGAAGTTGTGTCGGTAAAGGGTAATTTTATCACATAGATATGAACGTGTGAAGTCTTACAGATTCTTTTTTTTAGTTCCTAAATTACAAGTTTATGATATAAAGTAGAAATCTTCACCAAAATGTCATCACATTTTTATTTTACAGTTACTTTATATATTATACTTTTCCTTAATGTGGTATAATCATTATCTTAAAACTTTTCAATTCTATACATATAGGGTTCAGATCACAAGGAAAGATTTCATTGTGGGTTGTGAACGCATTTCTGATCATAAAAGAAATTACATGGGTATTTTTAGTAGGAATGTGTACAATATTTACTTAAAAAATTCAGGAAAAACTAAAATTAGTGTGACTGCAATTTTATTTTATTTAAACCTTTTCCTTCATCTATGTTTAAAAATATAAATTTTAATGATTTTTAATAAATGGATGAAAAAACATATAAATTTCATTAATGATTTTATCATTTAATTTTTTCATTTAAAGTACAATGCATAATAAAAATGAATAATTTTATTTCAATTTAATTTATATTACTTATGTAAATCTAAAATTGTGGGAATTATGCAATATTAAAAATAATTATTTTATTTATGAATATAAATTAGTCAAACTTAATATTTCATTTTCTAAAGTGAGTTTAAAGTAAATATCGTGACTAGAATTAATAATATTGAGTAAAGGCTTTTCCAAAGGAATCAAAATTTACATCAATAAATATTTATTTAAATGAAATCATCATTAATTTAGGTTACGAAAATAAATGATTGCCTTAAACTTTCTTCACAAGGAAATGACTGAATCAATGATTGAAACAAAAACAAACTATTTATGATATGAAATTTTACGAACGATTCAATTTTTATCTTTAATTCAAACATAGATGTGAATTACAAGCACATAAAATTCCCATATTAAGATAAAATTTGGGTAAAATAAGATCTAAAATAAATCTGGGCACACCTGTCATGTTATCCTTTATGCGCATGTTTGTTAAATTTCTTGCAGAATTTATTGTTCTTCTAGTAACCTAGATTTCTTATAACGTTACAAAAATGTAGATTATAAAGGGTATTTAACATTCTATATTGGTAACTCTGGTTTATACGTAACAATTATGTCAAATTAGCGATATTTTTAATCATTAAAATTTCAAAAATGTGCCAAAACGATCATACGACAAATATGGCCGAATCTTTTTAGAATAATAATATATATTTCTACACTTTACTTAATCCGCAGAATAATTTGTAGATGTAACCTTAAAACAGCACTCTAATATATTTTTTAGTCAGCATTAAAAAATAAATTATTAATTAATTTTGCTATTTTTCTGAGATATGAAATAAAATTATATTGTTCAAAGAAATATATTTGATTCTACATAGTAATATATATAATGAAAAAAAAAGAATTGAATTGAATAAATTAAATAAAAACAAGATATAAATTAATTTCACATATCATTATTAAAAGACAACAAGAGAAAAAAATCAAAGTATCAAGACAATGGATCAAAGATGGGAAAGAGAAAACACAAGTTTATTCTATTAAACATTTTTAAAGAACGACAAGTAAAATGAGCAAAATAACCCAACCAAATGGATAAAAGATGGAAAAGAGAAAATGAATTCGACATCATAATCAGAGAGCATATCAAAATAATTTTAAGGAATTTCTAACTATCAAAATTTATTAATATTCAAGCTGAAAATTGCAGAAAGATTTTTATTAGGTTACTTTATAAATGGTAATTTAAATAGGTTGATTATGTATCGCAGTAGAAGCTCCTTTTCACGAAGTCGTGGGGATAGGTAAAACACTTCTTAAAATAGAAAAATAAATATTAGATCTGATTTCATTAACTACTGTAATCAGATATATTAATTATATCATTAATATATATCATTTCATTAGATTGAATAAAAATATGATTTCTTTTTTCCTTCAGCGTCAGAGTGTTTATTTTTTATAAATAAAGTTTTATTAGAAAAAAATTTTTAGAATGTATTATATAGGAATCAGGCAAAATAAGATTCATAACTCAAAAACAATTCTTACTTTCATTTTATTGATAGAAAATCAGGCTAAATAATCATTTTTCTGTTCAAAAACGA
This sequence comes from Latrodectus geometricus, assembly GCA_026290005.1. Taxonomy (NCBI): domain Eukaryota; kingdom Metazoa; phylum Arthropoda; class Arachnida; order Araneae; family Theridiidae; genus Latrodectus; species Latrodectus geometricus. Next base: position 869,250 of record JAPDSC010119278.1, read on the forward strand.
TGTTTTTTCCATTTTTTTTCATTGTGGAAAAGCATTTCGTTGTTTTGTTCCATCAAAAATGTATCTTAATCCTATTATCCATTTAGCTGCTGATTTTGCAGACGCACACGGACATTGCACGACATCGTTTCTTCGTGTTCGATATCTTCTTTTCCATTCTCATTCATTACATTGATCATTTATATTAATTGCGGTAATCGGATTTTAATCGTCATCGCAGTTCTTCCTCATCACATGTCTTATATCCATGCGTCTTTGATTATTGTTTCCACAATGTTTGGAATGCTTGCGCTTCGTTATTCAAGAATGAATCAAGTTCTTTGACGTCGAATAAAAAGTTTATCAAATAAAAGATAAAAAAAAATATAAATTGGGGGGGAAAAAAAGCTATTTGTGAGAAACGAAAATTTACAAAAAAGAGATTTTTCAAACTTGTTATTCATAAATGGAATTAAAAATATTTTTAGGATCTCATCTAAGGAATAACCAGAGGTTAGAAAAAGAGGAGTGTTTTAATTAAAGGTTTGTAAAACAACAAAAAGAAAAAGAAATAATTACAATTCGCAAATGGTAATTACATAATAATCATTGTGTATATCGTATCGTGGTAGAGACTGGACACGGGTTCTAAAAAACGAGAGTGTAAATTCGAGGTTCCTAAAAATGAGCATCTATTGTATACATAAAAGGGTCGTAGATCACTAATCTCATGCCAAAAAATAAAATTTTAAATTAAAAATTGTTTTAATTATGGAAGAAGAAAATTTATTGATACTTGTGTTAATCTTCAAAGGATTTATTAAAATTTTGAACCTATTGTATCATATCTGCTTGTGAATACATGAACTACTTTTACTGTTGTCTCCAATCTTTCGCAATGTGAAATTCAGTGAAATGCAATAAAATAGCTGTATTACGCAATCAAATCTTTCTCAATGAATTTGGTTGGGTACACGGTTTAAGAACGCCAAAACTGAAGTATTAAATAACCTTTTTATTTATGTATTTAAGGCATGCTATAAATTTCCACTTAAATGAAGTAAAGTATGTGGTTTGAATATTTTCAGCTTTATATTTGGTCTCTTTATGCCTACAAGAGTCAAATCGAGAGAGATCAAAAGCTGAAAAACAGAGACTGAATCTTACAAACATTAATGTTAGTGGTGGGAATCGAACCGATGTACTACTAAAATCAAAAGCTTTGACCATTTAGATGGCAACTTGGCGTAAAATGCTCTGGAAAACATTTTGAAGTGGCTAAGAATCACTTAAAATTACAGTAAATGTATATATCGCCAATAAAAGCATACATATTAATCAAATGGCCACTATTGTACCCTGATCTTAATCATTGCACATAAAGTTATATTATATGGGATGTATATGATGGGAGAAATTTTGTAACAGAGAATTTTTAAAATTACTTGGATTGAAATAAAGTTTTGAAATTTGATCAAATTAGCGAAATCTACTGTTGTGACGATCATAAATCAAACTCCCTATCATTACTGATACGCGGAGTTTGATTTATGCAATTTATGCTGAGAAAACTAAGTTAAAATAGGGGGGAAAGCATTTCGAGGTCGTGTTACGTCATAGAGAGATATTTTAATTTCATGTACTTTGAAAACGACATCTGCAAACCCTCATCAAACATGAAATTGCAAACCATCATTTTACCCAGATCCTTATACATTTCTTTCAGGACGTCTTACACGATCTCTGTTATGTAATTAAAAACATCAAAGGAAATTGATTTATCTATTAAAAAGGTAAATATATATATGTATATAACATTTGTTTCTGTTTACATAATTTCTGCTGTTTATTCAAGACTACAAATGAAGATAAATGTCAATTAGGGTTGCATGAAAGTATAAGGTATATAAGTAAGTGTTCCATAACATTTAAAATTTCATATTTATGCAATCTTTATGCGTACTTTATTACTGATTTCAAATTTTTCATGGGAAAACTTTTGTATAATGTTTTTGCTCTTCAGAACTAAATTGTGTATCATGCTTTCCATCGGCTTATGTAATCCCTTAGGAACTAATTACTATATTAATAAAAACATAAGCTTCTTTTGTCACTCATCTCATCCACACAAGGGCTAGTTAGATCAGGACCAACTGTTCAAAATGTTTCCCGAACCACTACATGCAAGTCCAAGGTGGGATTCAAACCCACGCACTGTTGAACAGAAATAAAGAGCGCTAACCACTCGGTTACCATTTCGGTTAATAAAAACATAATATAAATATAACTAATTAATGATAATAACTTATTTATGAAGCAAATTTTTTTAATGTTGTTTTAAATTCTCAATTTAAACATTGCTCTTGTACCTAGGGTTTATGTTCATTACTATACAAATAATGGTTCAATGATAAAGTCATCGAATTTAATTAATTATTTAAGAAAGAGACCATGACAGCTTAATTTTTCAGAGGATTTCTTTCGATGTAATTTTAATGAAAGTTAAACGTGTATAATTGAAAGCACACCTATTCCTTAAATAAAATTTGTGTAATTAATATAAAAATTTATAATCAATCTACTTTATATGAAATATAGTATAGAAATTTTATTAGTATATCATTGTAAATAAAGAGTAAGACTTTTGGAATAAATAATACTAACAACAATACGAAATTCGCTTTGTGCACGTTATAATTTTTTCAGTCTAAGCAAAATATTGTTTTTGCACTAGTAGACTTCCCTGTATCTAACCTAGAGTTGGGCTCTTCCAGTTTTGTGGAAGCTCATGAGTGTTATTTTTTTTATTGTAATTTAGAAGCAGTGACTAAGCAGAATACCCCAAAATTTGACCTGTCACCCCAGATGTATGATTTCACTTGGAGTACATTGCAACTACAACTTATTTAATGTGCCTAAGCTGCTTTTAGGGGACATGACAGGTCACGTCGGGATTTAAAAACACTCCGGTAATGAAAAAGATTCTCTAACCAACTAGATAACCAGGCTTTATCATCCAAAACGTTAAGACATACCATTGATGGGTGCATTTTATCGGGTAAACAAGGTACGAAAGTAACAAAAGCCTTATTAACGTTACAAAAGCATTTTTAAAAAGTTTAAAGTGTATTTCGACCTTGCCCCGAAAAAATTTCAGATAAATTGAAAACCTCGAGCATACAGGAAATGTTAGGGACAGTATGATTCAAGAGTGATCGTGACATGGTTGGTTTGGACGTCCTTTTTACTATCGGAAGATAGTGAATTCGAATCGTTACTTAACCGAAGATCCATCGTGTTCACCAAAGGCAGCTAGGGCATGTTCGTTCGGTCATGTTTTCAATGTCATCCAAGTGTAATGATGCATCTGGGGGGGGAGTTAAATACTAGATCCTTGTTTCTAAATGACAGACTCCCACCCGACAGCTATTCCTAAACTTGTAGGGCCTAACTCAGGGCTAAATACAGGAAAGCATGCTAGTGCCAACACAACATGAGTCAGAATGTCTGTTGATAGGCAAGTGTTTCCACACTTAAAAAGAAAGTGGAAAAACAAAAGAGAAGTGCTGCCCGAATTCCTCGGAAACATACCAGATGAGCAGAATGAGATGCCATCATCGAACGCGAAAGTTTGTTGAAAATTATCATCAACGAATTGTACGTTTCCCTGTACAAAATCCAAAGTGAATGTAGTGGCATCAAGACGACGACTGGAGATCGCCAATGATGCTGCTTCAAACATCCTGGTAAAAGTTAAGGTTAGAAATGAAAAAAAAAATAAAAAAATAAAAAAATTGAGCATTTAAAAGTTACTACACGCACATGAGTGATGTATAGAATACCCTCATTTTGAATTTGTGAATTCACTATTGTTTGTCAACCTCGAGAATAATTCCCGCCAATTTGTCTGTTCCTGTTTGTTGAAATGAAAACAGGACACACACCTTTTTCGATCTGAGGACCACAAAAGCATCATCTTTCAATTAGAGAATAATATGAGGTACTATTCTAAATAATGATAACACACATAACACTCTCAGCTCCCACTGAAATAGACAGTACTTGTTACTATAGCAACTGTCATTATAAGAATTCTTAAAGGGAATTATTTTTGGAAAGAAAAAACACTATAAACATGCTCTTTTTGAACTCGAGATAGTACATCTACATTAAATTTAATCTGCAGAATTGACAAGAGGAACAGTCCGAATTGATTTTTGATGGAACTTTGAGCATTAGCATATACTTTCTTGCATCCAGCCGTTCTGAGTTATGCTCCACCAGTTAGGCGGCAGGTGCAGAGGAACGGTGGAAGCCTTCATAGCCTAGAAACAGGGATCAAGCAGAAGATTATAACTACTTGTTTTGCTAATCCCAGAGGTAGTATTTTCCTCGGAGGACACTACGACTATGAACTACTGAACGTGCTCAAGCTGCCTTTAGTGAACAAGAGGGGTCTTCGATTAAGTTGCGATTCTAACCCCTACCATCGGATAATAACTTAATCGCCCCAACCAACCAGACCACCGGCACTCTTTCAGTAGAACTATCACCAATAAATGCTACTGTGACGAGATGGTCAATAATTTAGTTCATCTGGTAAAGGCAATGTCGAAAACGATTTGATGTGCAAGATAGAACACAGAAGTCTGTAATAAGACATTTTATTCTGCACACGAAAAGTACCATAGATGTGACAAAAACACATGATTTAATAAATTTAGAGTAAATATTTTTTCCCTGTTTTTAAAATCTCTAGACATACAATCACCTAGAATGTATTCAAAACATATTTCATAAAAATAACGTTATTTTTTATATGTAATTAAGTATGCATAAAACTTTAATTCAAACTTTAGTTTCTCTTTGCATTTTCAAAACACTAATACTTTAGAGAGGGATTTCATAATTGCTGGCATCAGCGAGTGCTTTAGTTTAACTGTCAAGCAAATACACTAAAAAATCACACACCATTAAATTTTTAATATCTTGTGGAATTCTTTTATCAATGGTTTTAAAATTTCACAAGTGTTTTCGAAAACACCTGGACTCAATGGTGAAGAGAGAAGCTAACATAGATAATGAAGATTAAATGAAAAGGAAACAAATAAGAGAAAACTGATATTTTATCTATTATGCAAAAAAGTTTTTGTATTTGATAAATATTATATTTTTTCGAAATAAATGTTGACGCTCTTCTTCTCTTAGAGATAAAAATATTATAACAATTAATAAATCAATAAAATTTTTTATTCATATTGAATAATTAATATGAAGTCAATCACAATAATTAATAAATATAATAATTAAGATAAATAAACAGCTAAACGTAGATAATAATTAAAATACTTTTAATTACTTATACAGCTAATTTAGTTATAAGTGTTAATTGTTTAAATAGAAACCAGTGTGTCTAAAATTTAATTAATATTTTAGAAAATTTATTTCCTTTACTATAGAACATATAAGATTAAATGATGATATCGAATAAAATTTATGGTGTTTTCGTATTGTTCACAGCAATTATTTTGTTTTTATTGGCTACATAATGATATCACTTATCGAATAATTCATTATGAATGGACTTAATAAAAACAAACTTCACCCATTGGAATTCTATAAAAATAAGATATGAAAAGATTTTAAAATGAAATAATCAGGTGTCGTAAAATAAACAATTTTATGTTAATTGAACCTAGATAAAATATATTTATCTTGCTTTGATTACAGATTTTAATTTTTTGTTTAACAATCACAGGTTATTGACCGTTTAAAGAATCCTATTTTGCAACCCATCTGCCAGCACGTGGAGTCAAAAGGTACAAAATTTTGTGATTAAACAATGTTTGTAACAATTCTAAAAGCATAATAAGTAAGGGAAATAAGGGCACAGAGTATTAAGTAATCCGGATGTAACAAACGAAGCAATTTATTAGGAAGTAAGGCAACCGGATATTTCATAAGGAAACATAATTATCTATTTATTTCAGTTAATTTTACAACTATTAAACTTTTTCTTACCTCGCGTAAAATTAGTGTAAATAAATTATTATTTTTTTCCATCAAAAATGCATTAATTTTGCTTGCAATTTCACGTAAAATACTATTAATGATATATACATATGTAATTAGTATGTATAAAAACTTTAACTTTTTCAATTATAAATAACCTGGATATGGGAAGAAAAGGAACATTACATATATTGACCAATGAATATAAACTCGAGATTGATGTGTTATGAAAAGTGACCTTTTGCAACGGATAACTATTCATTGAGGTATTGAGTCCACATGCTTCTGGAGTGCATCTATGTCCTGATAACACCATGCATTGGTTATGAAATGTTTAGATTTGTCAATCAGATGGAAGAGGAGGGTGTGTCGGGTGAGCCTTTTAACCATAACTTACACATTTTACGTGGGCTTAAGATCTGGACTCTGTGGTGGCCAAAGAAATTCGGAAGTCAGACTAATGTTCAACGGACCAATTTTGAACACTTCTGTCGTATGATACTTTCAGTTCATAAACTGAAAGTAAAAAATCGTCAGCATTCATTTTTGCTTAAGAACAGCTAAGCTTTACAGTTTATGATATCGTTTGCTTTATATATATATCGTTTGCAGGTTGAATATTTTTTATTCTAAAGTTTTAATTCTAGAAATTTTTATCAGCAACGCGAAGTTCGTCAAAGCGATTTTGTTCTAAAATTTTAATAGTTTGTAGTGGGATTCAACATTGAGATGTTGGAATTTTGCTCTTGCAGACTTTTTCTTTAAAGACCGATTTTGGTTATGCCTCCGCCTCTTTAATTATTTTTTTTTACAGAGTTCTTTGAATAGTTTTCTCCTAAAAAAATGTTTCTAAATTTTACCTGAAAGCCGACGAAAATGTACTTTAAAATTATATAATGAGTTGTATTCTATATAATGTTCTTGCAAGAAGCTAAAAATAAAAAAAGAAGGTTCCTCCATTGTGTCTTCATTTGAGTGTAGAGAATAAATATTATCTTTTCACAGGATTTGATGAAGCCGACACGATCTAGTGTTGCTGGGTAATCCATTGTGTGGTCACGACTTCCCCTTTGTTCCAGAAAACATTTTTAGTACTTTTCTTACAAATTAAATACGTTACTTGCTAATTATTAGAATATTTTGGATTAAACAACTTCAATCACGTAAATGTGAATACAAAAAAATAGGAACGGAACAACTATATTCAATTGTTCAAGAACAATTATAAGATTGAGCTCAGATTACTGAGAAGAGTGTGATCATCGAAAGCAAATGCTAAAAGTTCAAAAGCAACTTGAAGCTGTCAGCTCTAAAAGCTGGTAACTTTATAGAATTTTACATACATTTGCCTTAAATTATTAGCTGCAGATATTTTTCCGCAAGGAAAAGGTCTTATATTAGGTTGGGGAAAAAGAAATCCATTATTTTTACGTGAACTTTTTGTAACTTCTTTCAGATTCGCTTTGTAAAAAGGTTTAAAACAGTTTTCATGTAGATTTTTAGGTCTTGTGTGAAGCTACGACTGCTGACATGCTGTCAAGTTTGATCATTTTTGATATTTTAAAGACATTCTCGAAGATGTTGTATCCATGCGAGGTGCATCTTTAGCATCCAAATACCCAAACGAAATCGACGAAACCAAAATTGTGCGTAACTGGTTGTTACCGTCATATATAGGACGATAAACACCTTTCACAATTTTAGCCACCTGGTTAGCATTTTCACCATTATAAAAGAAAAACGAAAATGTATCGAATTTTCTGTTTGTTGTCTTCTATTTTTAAAACCTTGAATTAATCAAACAAAAAACCGCAAGAGAATATTTTAGTGTCAAATGTCACCTTTCCAATGAGCATAAATTTGAAATTGTTTGATAGATACCTCACGAGATAGCGATCACTACAGACGTCTACCGAAAAAATAATGGATAACTTTTTCCCCAAACTAATATATATGTGTGTGTGTGTGTAAAACCCCTCCTTAGATTGATGACGATTTCTAGAAGACATCTGCCATTGCATCTGTAAGATAAGTCTAATAGGTCGTCTGGACCTAGCTGTCTCTGCTGCAAAGGTTGCTTCTTCTGCCCAACTTTCTGGATCCTTGTTCTTTTTTGAGAGTTGTTCTTTACATAGAGTTGACTCCAAAAGCCTTCCATTCACTTTTCAAAAAGGTTATCCTTCTGTGGTTTTGAAATCCAAATAATGTAATGAACTGAAATTTTGGAACTGTCCAAATTACAGTAACTCTACACATTTATGCAAAAAATGCTCAACAATGTCTAGAACATCTTCCAAAATTCGCAGTCGTACTCGTACTTTTCAGGCAAGCGACAGCACAACACAGAAAAGGTTTGCAACGGAACAGAATTCCTACGTTTTAGATAACTTAATCACCTCGTAGTTTCGAAACAAAATTAATTTTGATTCCAAAACTATTATCTGCATGATAAACTACTTTGGTCCTGAACACGATAAAGAAGTCAATGGAACTTTTAAGTTAAAAAGTTTGATGAACCCTTATTTAATTGGTATCGGATATTGACAGTTATAACACGTGATTTGTAACAGTGATGACCTGAAATCACACAGCAACAAATCAAATCTAGTTTAATCAGTTTTAACAGTTTCAAAATAGAACTTCTCCAACTGCTCAACATTCAAAAATTAAATTGAAATTAAAATATTATAAAATGAAGTGATACTTAAAATTTATGATAAAAATTTTGTCCGTTTCTAAATACCACAAAATAGTTTGAAATCATTTGCACAAAGGTAATGAAAAACATGTCAATAGAGCCTTGAAATTCCCTTGAAAATAATGGATTTTTTTTCCTAAAACTAATATCTTATTGCATTAAAAATATCTCACAGTAAAAGTATGAAAAATGACTAAAAGTTTCAAAAGTTATACTTCTAGGCGAATATAAAGTTTCATAAAAAAAATCAATAGAAAACGTGAAAAATTAAATAAGTCTTATAATCGTTATTGAAATTTGTACTAAGTATATTTGTTTCCATGTTTTGTTTGTGAACTTTTGTTTTTACTAAAAGTAAAACACTATATTTATTTTTATGGGAATATGGTGTCATTTTTATAGGTTCTATTTAATCATGTTTTCCAATATTTAAGAGGCATGAAATTTATAGCTCCATAAAAAAGGTGGATTTAAATATTGCTAAATTTTCTTGAAGACCTTTTTTTTTTATCATTTTCATATGTATAATATATGTATATGTGTATACTATTATATATATAATAAGATAATATATGTGCTTATACATTAACAATTTTTGGAGGTTTAATATTTTACTAATTGATTGAGTTTTGTGGTGGAAGGTCCACAAAAAGAAAAGCGTTAATATTTTGTAACTGAAGGTAAGGATTACTTTCGCATAAAAGCTTCAGTAATGAAAATTGAGAAATCAATATGAAATGCTTAGACATTTTTAAGAGTACTTTAAACCTGAATAAGAACATCGTCTGCAAAAAATATTAATTTCAATAGTAATATTATTCTACAATACTTCAGTAAATTTTAGGCAATAAATAAAATCATGAAAAAAAATTAAAAAATTAAAACAATTTAAGTATTAGTGAAATTAATTTTTATTGCAATTCCCTTTCCTATATGTAGATTTTAAGCAAAATTTTAAAACCAGTTAAATATTATGTTTTATTAAAATAAATAAAATAAAAAATGCAGGAAATTTAATTTTTACACAGTTTTTATAGGATCTTATTAGTTTCTGATGGTACGAAGAGAATGTTTTGAATGGAGTGCACCAATTCAGGTGTCGACTTCGTTATTTGATAGTGGTTCGTAAATATTAGGTTGTTGGTTGTGCTCGGCTGTTTCAGTAGGACAAAACTACGATACATAAAATAAATTAAATAATATAATAGATTAAGAAACCAAAAATTTATAACAGATTTCAGAAAACATTAAGAAAACCATTCAAGAACAGTGTAAGTTTTGGCACTAAGTTGTTTTCGTTTTGGCAACATGAACACTTACGTCGTTAAAAGCAAATAGTCGCTAAATGCAAAATTGCGAAATACAATAAAAATATGAAAAAAAATGAAAAATGAAACCAATAAATATGTTCCGATTGCATCATTATTTTTAAGTAATTTAAAAAAAATTTCATTACTGCTCATGATGCATATTACTGCTGAATAAACCCGCTATGGACAACCACTTCTTCAAATTTTAGAACTTCTGTTAAATGACGAAATCGATGCCTGAGCTGAGCTTTTCTAAATTTCCGTTCCACCCCAGTGAAAATGCTTAGATGGATCATTTAACAAATACAAGGATTTTCCGCACGACTTTATTGTTGTGACTAGGTACCGATTTCACGATTCTTCCAATAAGATTACAATGCTTTTTCCCATCGTGCAGCAACAGCTCCTTTCTTCGGCCACAGTTAGCAGAGAGAGGATCCCACCAGAAGCTATTGAACAATGGGATTTCAAGATGGATATGTGTTGCTTCCAAATCTATTAGAGTTCCCTCCTTAAGATGCAGAAATAAATCTTAATATTCATAAATATGATGTTTCGGTCAGCAAAATAGAATGAATGGCAAAAATCTTATAATAATTTTTATCTATTAGGTTGGCCGCCCACCCTATCAACAGCTTGCCTGATTACCGATGGAGAGGTCCTGGGTTCGAATCCCGTTTTGGACATGCATGTTGTTTTCTCTCTCCCTCTCCTGTCTTTGTCCTTTCTTTGTATGAATGCGTTGTGAATGTTTGCCTACCCTATAAACGGGTACCTATGGCGTGTGTATATTAGAGGAAGTTGAACTGCACACCAAATTACTGTTCAGTTGGAAAAATGAAGCAGCGTATCCCATACTGCCCTCCTAGCTGCCACAAGACAACAACAATCATTAGGTTAATAGTAAGAAGTTCTAAAATTTTAAAATCCCTGCTGCTTTTCAATAAGTTTCCACTCGACAAATTTCTTGGAACAGGAATTTCATAGAAAATTTTTGGAACTAGATAATAATAAATGACATAGAAGTAATTGTGTATGGAGAACTTTTTTTATTAATTCATGAACGGTTTAAGATTGGAAACATGATAAATTCACATTTTTATAGGCTCTAAAGGGTAAAAAAATTTTAATGAAAATAAATGAAGCGTTTATTCTTCATTTCAAATGACAAGAACTGAGTCATTAGAAGCAACAATTGAAATGCGGGATATGCAACAGGTAGAAAGATAATGAACAGTTAATGATGGCGGTTGCAATTAAAGTGATGTTTTTTATTTGATAGCCTAGAACCTAATGACAGTTTTGTTTATTTTATTAAGTGATTGTTTCTCTTTTATTTTTTTGAGTTAACAATTGACGAGGTTGAAAATTGATTTGGCACACTCCACCCTAAATTTTCGCTTCTTATCATAAAGACATCAAACTTTAAGTAATGTTAAAATTTTCATAATTTTTTTAGCAAGATTTTTTTCGGCCATGACAAGTATCCAATCCGCTACCCTATAGAGCAGAAGATATTTTTTGTCAAGTTACGCAGCTCCTCATATGTTAACTACTCCATCGTAAAAAGCTTGCGACATCAATAACAAATCAACAAACTGATAAGTTACCTTCTTATAATAAGACAATAAACTTCCTTGTCAAAGACTTCTTTCATTAGTGTGAACTTCATTAGAGACGAACTTCTTAAATAGGTCAATAAACTTCGTTGTCAAGGACTTAATGAGAACTTTCACTACTGATTCGTCAGTTCTTAAAATCCCTCAAGGGTCTCACTAATAATCCAGATAGTTAGTTAAATTTTTGAAAAAAAAAAATCCAGCGTCGTTATAGTTTGTTGTGCAAAAGCATTGCTCTTGCGAGCAGAATTTATAGAATTCGATATCTGACCTAGTCTAAGAAAGTCATATTGAGAGAATCTATTAACATTAAAACTTTTGTAGATTGCAAAGTCCATTCGTCAGTGTGACGTGATGTGGATAGAAAGGTATTTACTCAGATGTTGACTTCGTCACTTGACTATGACCAAAAACAACGTAGTGATTGGTTGCTTTTAACATCTGCGATTGTCAGAAATGGACGGTTCAAAACAAATGCTTATGATGTAACCAAAAGAGAGTATAAGCTTATTTAAGACATAGTTTCATAGCAAGTGAAAGAAGTTATTTGTTGATTCCATTGGAACTTAAGCTTGCAGGTTCAAATCTGAAGAGATCCTCTGATGATAATGAGAGGAAGAAATAAAATTCTACGTATAATAACAATAGAGCATAACTATATGGAAATTATATGATATATAAACACTAAAACTAAATATTTATTTATTCTTAACAATATGTCTTAATCCAATTATTAAAAAGCTTGAAAAAATAAATGAATTTGAAACAAATATGCAAAAAACATTTCATGCGAATTAAAGTTTGAATTTGAATAAAAATTGTCTTTTTACTTTATTTTATTGCATTTCAATGTCGTTTCAGCTACAAAGCAAATTTTATAGATGACATACAATAAAAATGAAACACGTTGTAAAAATGTAATAAAAAGGACATAAAATATTTTTACTCTGGATGTGAAACGAAATTATAAGTAAAAGACATTTTTAGACCTCTGGAAGAATCCCCTACACATTAGAATATTTCAATTTGAGAGGCGAGAGAAATCTATCATAAAACATTTAAATATCCAACACTTTTATGATGGACCGTATTAAGATATCTCCAGGGAAGAAACCTGGAAATCTTTGCAATTACCTAAAGACTAAATTCTAAAACTGCAAACAAATAAATACAGAAGTAAAACAAATACATAAATCGAAAGACTATATAAAACACTCTATATATGTGTGTGTGTGTGCATATTCATATATATATTGCATTGAAAGCTAGGCATTGCCTAACACTTCATATTTATGCGCACAAACACGTCAGATAGTTGATTTCTGTGCATGACTCGCAAGCCATTTCCGGCTTACTCACCACACTAACGAAGGTATTATATATCACATTTCTGGGATTTCCCTATTTAGTATAATAGCAATGAGAAAGAGCATTGATTCCATTAATAATTTTATATTTTTCCTTAAGTTTTCAAAGGGAAGTGGACACTGAAAATCTCGAAATGTTTATAGAGCTTTTATGGCAACTAGTTACACTGTTTCGTAGGAATTTTTTTTTATAATAGTAGATCATATTGAAGCGAATCATGGTAACAAATGAAGACACTTTCAAAATCTCCAAGCATCTGTTCCCTATTGATGCACGCAGAATGTAGAAGCTCGGCAAAGCTTTCTGTTGCTCAGTGGGGGCTTGATTCAAACCTGACACCTTCTACTTCGAAGACTGCAGTGAATTCATTTCTCTCTTAACAAAAACTGATACATGGAAGGTGTGAAAGTTCGAATATTTAAAAAGAGGAAAGAAAAAATCCACCCGTTTCTAAGCAAGTCAAAAAACACCCCGTAGACAGGAAGCATTTTATAAGCATTTTAATCATATGTAGACAAATATTCATGAACTGACACAGATATTTAATGACAAAGATTCCAACTTAGAAGTTGTTTTTCGTCGCTTGAATGAGATTGGACTGCGCCAGTGCTACTTAAGGCCGTCTTTACCAAATTCTTGTTGGAGTCAATGGTTAACACGTTTTATAAAAAAAACCCAATTGTTTTGTAGTTTTGCATCTCAATGATTGGATTATCGAAAGTTGGGAAGAGACGGAGATTTATGTATCAGATTCTTCAGTCTATGAACTAAATGCTATGAATATACATGACTAAAACAAGAATGTTTATTGCTTGATGAATGTGAATAAAAATATGTTTTTTCGTGATAAAAGCAAGAAAACAAGAATACATTCCACCAATTGTTCTTTTCGATCACACGTTGTTTTTTTTTACTCTCCGCTTTGTCTGGAATAAATAACAAGGTCGTAGTATGATTAAATATTCGGTGCATCTGCTTACATTTTGCTACATGGTATTATACAATATGTAATATAGGGAAATGTGTCTTAAAGCACTTGACATTCTATTCACAATATTCATAATGTAACATATTACGTATTCAAAATTAGCATTTTTGCTGTTATTCTCATCAATATTCAAGCTACGTTTGATTTGCCTGGAAAACAAGTGGTTAACCTATTCCTCATAGCAAACCTCACGAGTTTCAATTTGTTACGGTAATTTTTTTTTTATTCTATGAAATATTCCAAATTATTAAATATCCATTTATCATGAATATTTTCTTCATGAATTTAAAATTCAGAAGAGAGTTTCCATAGTTTTTAATTTATTTTATTTTTATTTTTTTGGATGTTACTCATAAATTTAATGGCCAATTATTTGAAATGCTATATTATATTATTATTCAAATAATAATATTATTTTTGAAATGCTATATATATATATTATATTTATATTATTATTTATAAATATGAATTTAAGAACAACCAAAATTAATTATATTTAAATATAATTAAATTTGGTTGTTTGTATAATAAAAGTATTTTTAAAAACACAATCTCATCCTATACTCTCATATTTATTTTTAATTCAAAACATGGTAGATTATTCACAATTAAACTGAATTAAAGATTTTGTTTCACGTTGTTGTCGTGTGCCAGCCAAGCTGGCAATATGGGGTGCGCTGCTCCACTTTTCCAACTGAACCATATTTGGTGTGGAGTCCGACTTCTTCAGTACACACATGCCATAGGTACCCCGTTTATAGGGTAGGCAACCATTCACACACACACAAAGAAAGGACAAAGACAAGAAAGAAAAGAAAGAGAAAATACATCCATGCCCGAGCCAGGATTCGAACCCAGATCCCACCTATCTGTAGTCAGGTACGCTAACCACTAGACAGGTTGGGTGGCTTTGTTTCACGTAATTGTTACTATTAAAATCAGCGCATGCATAATTTTGATTCATATAACATAAAACGCATAGCAAAAGGCGAAACAAAAAAAAAAGTTGTTGTAAAGAATCTATACAACCACCATGAGCTTTTTAATTTTGAAGGGCATTTCATAAATTGTTGTTCTTATTCAGGTGTCGCAAGGAAGAAAACCTGAAAATTTCTCAAGCGCTTTTTTTTCCTACGTCTTAGATAGAGCGAGAGGTGAGAAAGTTTCCATGTTGATATGTAAATATGGGTTACTATCTACATGTTTTATCTGAAAGTAAATTCTGAGTTATTTATAAAAGTGTTTTATGCTAACATTAAATATATTTGGCTACAAGAAATTAAGAAACCTAACCCGACAGATGTTTATTAATATAGTATCCATTTGTTATTATTCAATGGACACTTGTTAAAATCCGGGTGTTTCCACTCCAAGATACTTCCTCTGCATTAGCTCACTGAGAGCTTCACATAAATCACTTTGAGACTGCATAACAGATAACCTAGCAATTAGAGTTGTGGTAATACTTCTTTGATCATTCATATCATATTTACCTTCCAGGTTATATTCGCGTGATGCAATAACTAAATCTTCCAAATATCCGCCTTGACAACGAGCATGCAGAAAGCAGATGCGGAAAATCCATTTCCTTTTGTTAATAGTGACTGGGATAGTACATTTCAGAGACTGCGACCTTATTACTAGATAAGGTAAACCTCATGCAAACTACCTGTTAGGTAACACTTCATCATCACTAAATATTCATCACTAGGCTAAATGAAATAGCAATATGCTGTGGAAATGAAGACGTTCTGGCAGAGTTAGAATCTACTGAAAATCTATGTGTGTGTTAGCTTTCGTGCTGCCAAGACACAATTCCGAACTTCCGAACTCAAGCTTCTTACAATCGACTCACTCTTTCATCCCTTAAATGGGTCGATAAGACTGAATACCATCTATATATATATTTCCTTTGATTAGTCATCATATGAAATACTTTAATACGAATCGACAAATCAAACCTTTTTCAGATCTTAAACACAATTAGCAAGCTGACCGTTGAATAATCACTGCTATGATATGCAGTTCCTGTTTCATATGTTCGATTGTTATTTACAAAATACATGTAACTATAATAGTAGGAATAGTTTGAAAATACAGGATCCTATTAATTTAGACTCATCTGAGAAAAGAAACCAAAAATGCTAACATCTGTAATTCGGATTGTGTTGGTCGATAAATTCTTGTTCAATTTGTCAACTAAAATTTTATTACAGTTTAATTTGAACTGTGCTGAACAGAGAATGAAATTTATCAAGACGTTGATCATAGAAGAATTTAAAATGACAGCTGTTTTCATTCGAAAATTTGATAATGTCGTTTATTAATAATTTAAATCATATTCATAGTAAAAGTTGATTTTAACTTAGTATAAAGCTGCTTATCTTGGTTTCGGTCTTTCTTCGTTTCAAAAAAATATGTCTGATTCTTTTCCTTCTTTTAAAATTTTTCTGTGTTTGTAACTACTGGGTTTCAGAAAAATATATTTGGATTCTTCTTTACCTATCAACTGCCTGAATATTACTCGGGGTAATTTTTTTTTCTTTCTTGAATGCGTCGTATTGTTATGCCCGAATACATATCGGATGAAGTTTATTTTCACTTCATTTCTTTGTCGTACTCAAATCAATCTCGGAAAAAGTTAATTTGCGATCGATTCATTAGATGGCCTCACTTTTCTAAAGTTTTCAAAGGACAGAGGTTTATTTTCCCAAAACTTTAGCGCCATTTATGTACCCAAATTATCAAAATAACTTGACAATTAAAGAATTAAATTCTGATATCTACAATCTTTATTATGTTTAAAAAATTTTGTTTTGCTTAATGACACCAATGAGTTTTTGGCTTTCTAAATAAGCCGCCAATCAGAAATATGATGGAAAATTTGACTTCATTATTTGACAATTTCCGAACGAAAGAAATGTTTCTAAAGTTTTTCAACACTTTTTTCTAACAGTCTTTAATTGATACATACGTAAAACAACATTCCATAGTACAAAACACAGAATTTTAAACAAATATTTAAATAAATAATAAAATGTTATTTTTTTACAAAAATCCCATCTGTTTCTGAGAGAACTATGTAACTTGTTTGCCACTAAAATCTGTAGCTCTTGGAAACTGTTTGATCCATTAAAATAAAAATTAATTTTTGAATGTTAATAAATAACTTTGCTTTTTATATAAATGAATTAACAGATTAGTCAAATTAATTAGTAAAATACCCTACTTTTTATTTAATTGTTATTTTATATATTGTTTCTAATTATGCATTGCTTCTATCTATTTCTGTTCTGCACGCGTAACATAATTCTATTTTACTTGAAAAAAAGTGACGTGATTTTGAAACGTATTCACAATCCATTATTCAAGACGGCTAGGTCAGATAATCAAGATCACAATCGCAAAATGATCTTCACTTTCAGTGAAAATTTGCATTTTTATGAGTAAATTACATCGCAAATTTTCCCTTTCAGTGATATTTGCGCAATATCTCGCAGGTACAAATGCAAATTTAATCACCAATCACGTGTAAATGATAAAATGAATGTGATGATAAAATAGAACAGAAGTAAAGTAGAAGCTAAATTGTATAAAAATAATTTCATTGTTTTAGTCTGTTATTTTCTCAAAGCTCTGAAATATAAATATATAAGGGTGCAAGTAAAAACAAGGAAGAACAAATTTTTCAAATTTTATGAGAAAAAGATTTATCTGTTCAGAAATAAGTTTCTAATGTTATATAAAAGATAGGAATTGGTAAAAAAAAAAATCTCACACATTTTTCCTTTTTTTTTTTTTTTTTTTTTTTTTTTTGTTCCCCAAATGCATCAAATTAATTTTTCTCATTTGAAAATATATTATTCCCAAAAGTTAACTTTATATATATATATATATATATATATATATATGTGTGTGTGTGTGTGTGTGTGTGTGTTTTCGAAAAAACATAGTTTTTTTAATTATATTTTTCAACTGTTTTTAACATGGACTGTGGTTTTAATTTATTTTCTATTACGATCGCTATTTAGGGTGATTTTCGTTAAACATATTTATCATTTTATTGAAGCAATAGCCGCCCAACCTGTCTAGTGGTTAGCGTACCTGACAACAGATGGGTGGGACCTGGGTTCGAATCCTGGCTCAGGCATGGATGTACTTTCTCTCTCTCTTTCTTGCCTTTGTCCTTTCTTTGTGTGTGTGTGTGTGAATGGTTGCCTACCCTATAAACGGGTACCTATGGCATGTGTGTACTGAGGAATTCGGACCCCACACCAAATATGGTTCAGTTGGAAAAGTGGAGCAGCGCACCCCATATTGCCAGCCTGGCTGGCACACGACAACAACAACATTGAAGCAATAAATAGTATATTCACTGAAGATCCCTTACTCATGCAAATATTTTTTATATCATCTTTATTTCCAATCCAAATAAATGATCTCCATTTCTTATTGTATTATGGTCCAAATTTTAAACAATTCTAAATCGATAAGTTTTGATGGGGTGATAAAATATTTTTTGAATAATTGTTGCGGAGGGCAGTGTACCACCACCCAATTAAAAGCAAATTGAAGATGACGTCACTTGTTCGGATATTTTAAACAATAAAGTATGGTGACATTTTTGCTAAATATGGCTTATAGAATTATGAGATCTTATAAAAAAATATATTTAGTAATTATCGATATTACTTTAAAAGATTTTATAGCAACACGTACCCTTACATATTATATACAGGTTTGCCAGATTTCTGAAATGTACACAACGAGGACACCGCCGAATACTCCCCTTCCCCCAGCGTCGGGGGTAGTCAAGTTCACTCACACTTGGCGAGTTTTTCGAGTGTCAGATAGTTGACAGTTTATATACTATGAATGAATGGTTACAGATTAGAAACTTAAACCAGGACTAATATTATAAATGGCAATTATATAAATTCAAATATTTTATCTCCGACACGGTTAATAGTTTGAAATTTTTTTAAAAAAATATAAGCCCTTTGAATGAGGAATAAAAATTCGAGGAATATTTACATGCATTTCTTATCATTAGCCATGACTTTTTTCAGAAAGTCTTGGTTTTAATCTTGTAAAAACCTTCACAAGGAAATGCGTTAACAATAGATTTCTTCATCAAACCGTCCTCAACAGTCCATCAAAGAAAACACTCTCTACAGGTGCTGATATCCTAGGTATGCAGAAGGGATACTGAACAATCTTGATCAGATTGGGAGCTACCATACTTGAACTAACCAAAGAACCTGAGGAATTTTTCTTCACTTAAAATGATCATATCTTTCGTACAATGTTGCTTCAATTGTGTTCCCTATTCGACTCCTTAGCAAACAACTTAGCTCATGGCCAACGATTGGGGAGACAAAACGAAACGGTGACAATATCATTTATTAATAAACCATCACTCTTTTATGGTCTTTTCTTTTAATACGGAACAGAAATAAATGTCAAATTATTCTAAAGAATTGTTCACAGTTAATTATTTTTTACACTTATTTGGTCATCTGTGAAATCAAATTTAATTTTTACCAGGACACGAAGTAAATCAGACGGGACAACGGGATTTAGTCTGAAAACTGGAATATCTGGTAAGTATACTTTATATAATCTGTTTCCTGTATACAAAGACATAAAAAGAAGAAAAAACTAAAAAAAAAAAATTATGCTCCGTTGTTCTGTAGTTGGTTTCGTTTCTATTGAACAACTCAACTTTTTAAGTTTTGTTTGTGGAGACAAAAATTGAGCCCATTCGGTTGAGGATTTGTCGCAAATGAAGAAACGAACATGTTCATCAGTTAAGGTAAAAAAAGAAAATTTTGAAAGGAGACAAAAATTGCTAAAAAATATGGAATTCCAAAGAACAGCCTCTCAGAAAAAATCTACAAAAGGAATCAATAACAACGAAGAAGTGAAATGTTATCTATAACAATGAATCTTATTTTGCATGTTTAGAGACAGAGCTTTCCAAATAGTTCTTTTTAATAGTATTTTATGTATTAAGTAAAAGTTTGGTAAAAAAAAAAAAAAATCACAAGTGTTAATAATCTGATAGACTTTTTCTTTTTACGATCTTTCTTTTTTAGGAACTGTTTTACTAGTCCCTACGAATTCGTAAAAACGAGAGCCTTGTGCAAAAGTTTAGATTAATTTTTATCGTCGATGGTTAAGTTTAAAGATTTTACAACAACAACCACACATACACACATATATAACTGTAAAGCAAGGTTTTAACTGAAAATCAATATGAATATTAAAAACACTTCGTTTTATAATTATTTATACTATATAAATTATAAAATTTGGAAATTTCAACAATTCGTACATTTTCTTCTGCAAGTAACGTTTTTTTTTTTTTTTTTTTTTTTTTTTTTTTTTGATATCATCGTATATATGTTTGTACCTCGGTCAAAAGTTTATAAAATCAAGTTTCAAGTAATGGTAGAATTTCATTAATTTCAACCAGACTGAAAAAATTAAAAATTAATGAAATTTTTAAAATAATATATTATGCAGATAATAGTTAAATTAAAATTAATTTATGTTTTTGCGACAAAATTACTTTTTTCAGATTCTTTGCATAATATTTACCTAATTCCCAAAAGCCGATTTTTTTTTTAGGAAAAAAAATTTAATTGAAGTTTTCCAGTATCACGTGGTTATCCGGACCAATTAATACTCGATACGTTTGGTCTCAGGGGACGCTTTAGTCACATAAAGATTTTAAATATATTCTTAGATGTGTTTCCCACGTTCTTTAAATAAAAAAACTACCCACCATTCCTTTTTATCAGAACAGCGCTTTGGACTTGGAACGAAGAATGAGTAGTAAATAAATGTGTCCTTGTAGATAAGCCTTAGCATGGCCTATATTGCAAAAACAGTTCAGGAAAAATTTATTTTTTGTTGTTTTAATTACAAAAAGCGAAACATGAGATAACAATCTATAATGAGAATATTGAAAACAGAAAAAAGCTTTTAAAATATACAAAATAATTTTAAGAAACTATTTCGCTCACTTTCTGTATCTGTGTTTTATAAGTTGATTAAAATAATGTTTCTTTTATCATAATGTTTACTTAAAAGAAGTTGAGGATGCCTTATCAAAGCATTAGTATAAAAGCCTGTTTTTTTTAGATTTTTATCTAAAAATTTTGTTACAATTTACTACTTGAATAAATACCCAGTCTATAAAAAATATAAATTTGCGATATTTTAAATTTATTGGGGGAAAATTGTTAAAAGTAGAATATTGGGAACTATAAATAATTAATCAAATTATGCGTGAAAATACTGCGATATCTTTCGTATGATATTTTATGTTTTCTATTTGGTCTGTCGACTGCGGTGTTCGTTCTCGTTAACAGAAGGCAGTGAGCTGGAATCCGACCTAAACGAAAATCCATCGTGGTCGCAATGTAAAATGATACTTCTGGAATGTCTGAGGGACTTCTACTGAGTCCCAGCTTCTTAATTACGGAGACCCACCCACACTTTCGGAGTGTATGATGGCATATCCAATGGGTGTCCCACTAGACGAAGTGCCATCGCTTTCGTTCCTAAAAACACGAAAAAGAATTTTTGATGAAAATTCACTTGAATACGTTAAATCGAAAAAAGTAAAATTTATGTGACATTATGTAAAGTAGTGAAAACTTTAATATTCTAAGGTATAATCCTTTTAAATATCAATTTCTGATGACTGTCTTCTTGTATCTTTTTTTTAGAAAATGGGATATATATTCCCACGTCTCAAGGGAAAAAAACCTGAAATATTTTTAACAGTTCATTTCAACCAAAGATCATGAAAAACAGAAAGACTGATATCGTACTCTGGGACTGGTATCGAACTAGAAATGTTATAAAATTGTAACAATTGCTTTTCTTCTTTTGTGATAACAAAAATACACAAACTCTTCAATGAACCTAACACAAGAGTCTGTATAGTTTTGCAATATAAAATATTGAAGTTATTGTTCATTTCAAATTTTTTCTTTTTTAACCACTTTATTTTGCTGAAATATTTAGTTTCAGCAAAATAGATATTAGGCATTAAATTAAGGTTATTTAGACATTACTTTTCAACCAAAATTAATATTTCAATGTGATTCTCTGTAATGTTAAATATAGCTCCACAAATTCCAAAAGTTAGATTTCGAAATTGATTTAAATAATATAAAAGGAGAATATTTATGTTTTTTCAGTAAATTTTAAGTACATCAATCAATTAATAATTTATCAATTAATCAGAAGATTATTTCATTTACACAAATGTGCATAATGATTCAAGCTCATTTGTGTCTTTTACATAATTATGTACACATATTAAAAACAAATACTTTGAATTAAAAATGTCTTAATTAAGCTTATTGCGAGGAAAATTGGAAAAAAAAAACTTGTTCATAAAATTTATAACACCCAAAGGAAAATACATTTTTGTCAATATTAACTTCAGCCTAAAATTTGAGATCTATACATTTAAAATTAATTTTTTAATTCATTAACTGAAATTTAAATAATTTTTAATAAATTTTTTAATGAAAATTTTCTTCAGTATATGCGTAAAATTCTTTCCACCAGGAAAGCTGACGCCAATTCCGCCAAACTGACTCAAAATCATTTTCTATTGCTCCTTCAGTCACTTCAAACTGTAACGTAAGGACACTTGAAATTCATTATTATTATTTTTTTCCAATGCCCTGCTGTTGTAGAATTTCCACCTTTCAGCACCATGAAAGGTGGAACTAAAGTAGTAGGGAACACCATGGGGTGTG
Organism: Latrodectus geometricus; assembly: GCA_026290005.1. NCBI lineage: Eukaryota > Metazoa > Arthropoda > Arachnida > Araneae > Theridiidae > Latrodectus > Latrodectus geometricus. The sequence goes on from JAPDSC010119278.1 coordinate 892,010, forward strand.
CTATCGTTGCACGGAAAGTGGATGGGTCTATTTAATTTAGAAGCATGGACCAAGCAGAAGATCTCCAGACATATCTTACCACTCACAGAGGTATCATTTCACATGGAAGGCATTGCAAACACGACATATTTAAACTAACCCCAGTCACCATAAGCAAAAATGTCGGGTCAGGATTCAAACTCACTACCTCTCGATAGCAAGAACGAACGCCCTAAACAATCAGGTCCCCGTGGTCTCGAAATCCATTATTATATCAACAAAACTTTTCTACTTGAGTGGAAAACAGAAATAAAATAGCACTATATTGGTAACAAAATTAATTACATTCTATTCTACAGTAGGTAGGTTCTAAATGTTTAGCTTTTTGTATAGCAAAACGACAGGATTATTTATTACAACTGAACTATTACTTAAAGTAACAACCATGTATTTAGTTCCTATTGTAGGTGAAGAATTGTGCTTTTCGGCTCAATTTTTTTCCTGATCGAAGGAATTTTACGTATATATCTTTTTTCTTCATATCTTATGTCCAAGTTTTACGATTAGTGATATGGCTCTTAGTGCAACAGTTATTTGGTTTGATGAAAACTACAGACATAAGTCTTTGATATGATATAACAGACAGTCCAACGGAGACGACTGTTGTAATGCTTTAACACCCTCCCCCTCTCATATTACAAGATAAACAAGAAAGTTCTTGACCTTCAGAAAGTGTAGCTTGTTGTTAATCCTCAAATTAATCACCATCGGCATCCAGCACTTTCTGGACGTAAAAAAGTCCGTGAGTGCTTTGTGTAAGTCTGCTTCATTGATGAAGGATTTTTCACGAAGATGATTGCCCAGGGAATGTAAGAGGTTGACATCATATGGTGCCATGGTGAATAAGGAAGAGAACAAAGTCTCCCGACCAAATCGCTGTATGTTATTCCCGACCACCCGCGCGACATGCATCGGCCGAGAACAGTACATCCTTGCGATTAACCAGTGTTGGCTCCTTCTGTAGCAGTGCCTTTTGCATTTATTCCACTTGTTGCGAGTACAGGTTCACAGTGATCGTTTGGCCCGTTTGTAGCATTTCATGAACCACTTGTCCATCAGAGACAAAGCATAATCTTGGGTAGGTGCATAGATAGTCTTGCTGGGGTGATGAAGCTGTGATATCACTCACAGCCCTATCCACAAACGATTGATATATTGGACGATTATGCACCAGCTGATAAACCCATTTTCAAGTTGTAAAGCAAACAACACCAAGCGAGCTCTTTGGCGCATGCGTTTCTCTTCCCTATTGTACGAGCTACGATTGATAAATGTGAGCGGTGGACCTGCTTTCATAAAGACTGATATTCTTTCTATCAATTGGCTGGTGTCTCAACCACGCCATACACTAATTTGCATATTATTCTCATAGCAAAGTGATAAAGACAAGAACTTTCTTGTTTGCCTTATATTTACTTGAGAGAGAACTTTTCATTGATTGTGGGAGGTATTCGCTTGTTACAATGCAAAAACCCCAGAACACTTCCAAGAATTCATCCTGACAGATGTGTAAGCAGAAAATAGAAATGCGTTGTTAACTGGGGTTACTATCGAACTTAACATCTTCCTCTATGAAAGACTTGGTTCTATCAGTAGTCAATGGTAAACTTAAACATGGAAGCTTGTAGTGAATCATTTATTCATTATAAATTGTAAATCTCAGACAAATTAATTCTTATATTCAAAAAGTGACAATAGATGAACTATCAGAAAGAGTTCAATAATGAATACTCTTCCCTTTAGAAATTTTTCCACATGCATTCGATTCCCTATTGGAGCATGAAAATCAGGAATCTACTTTCAGCCAATAGGACCATTGGATGAAAAAGTGCTTGGCGCAACCAGCTAAACAACATACAGCAGCAAAAACAAAATTAAACAATTGATTTAATACAGGCAAAAATATAACAATTAAACTTGATGAGTTGTATACTATTAGTAATAAAATATAAATTCAGATATAAAAAGATATCTGTTAGAAAAATATTGTGATATAAAAATATGGTTAATATATGTAAATTAATTTGAACAGAAATGAATTAATTGTAAGCAGAATGAAGCGGAATCATTTTCTTTCCCATAAGGCATTTTGAATGTCATATTTCTTCATTTTTTCTATTTTTTTATATATATGTCGGATAAGAAACGTTAATTTGAATCATTTGTGATGATTACATTACGATTAATTGGTTGGAAGACTGACGTTATTGAAACGCCTTTAACTAGTTGCAAAATTACCGAAAGCTTTTATAGCAAACAAAATTTACTAGGATTCCCATTTCCATTTAAGAAAAATGTTCCTTATAAATGAAAATTATTTAATTCATTTTATTTATATATTTTTGCTGTTATTACTATAAAGATGTTATTTTTATGAAGTAGACTGCATTGTGATTATGAAAGAATATGAATTATTTTGTGAAGTTAAATACGATGTTAAGACATCTGATTGTAGCTATAATTTAATGAAGGAAATAGTTATTTATGGAAATGTGCAAGAGAGTAAGTACAATTATTTATGACACATTAATATTTTATTCATAAAAATTTAATTTATAATCATTAAATATGGAGAATTTACTAGCAATCGATAATGTAATTTCCTTATGTTATTAAAGGGATATTTTTGTGTGATATTTAACAATTTTGAGAACGAAATAAATTAAATAAGTACTATTGTTAAAGAAAATTTTAAATTTTGAAGTGGAAAGGTTAAGAAATATAGCTGGTGTGTTGCATAGCATGGGAAAAGGGTTCCGATTCGGGGGTAAACCTCGTTATTTGTACAGATGATTTAAAATTATATAATATCCATGTGCCTTTATGTCAAAATGGAGCCTACGCATAATTTTGAGTAGTCTAAAACTACTTTATTACTAAAGTAATTTACTAAAGCGATATTTAAACCATTAAAAACAACACACCCTAGATGGTAATTGAATCCACGAATTGTTGTACCGAAGTACACTAATAATTTTGCTGTTAAATCGGTTTAATGAGTCCATAAAGAAAACTGAATTTCGAAAATTTTCACTTCAAATATTTTAGTTAAAAATTTATATTTTTATTTAAATGTAATCACACACACAAAGGCTTTTTTTCTTAACCAAAGTTTAAATTAACTTAATTTTAATTTACTGAAAATTAAGACATTTAGTGATAAATAAAAAAATATTTAAAAGAAATAACAGCATTACTGGCAATATGACAAATGTTAAACTGCCTTTATGTAAAAATTTTGTCGTTTATGAAGCATGGAGTCTTTAATGCTCAATTATGCTTATAAAAATCTAAAATATAAATCTGAATAATAAAATAATAGCGCTTAAATACTTATAATGAATGCTGTGTAATGTAAGAAAAAAGTTCTATAGGAGATTTGAGGTTATGCAATGTGTAATTGCAACATTGTCCTGTCGACGAAAGAAGAAACAAATTAATTACCATATAATTATAAAAATTCTTAACTTCACTTTATTTTCATCAGACAAATGACCTTCGAATCATTTCCTCGTCCTAAAAGTTTTCCTTTGTGATTGTTGATGATTTATCATGCTAATAATGATCAGGCGCAGTTATTAAATGGATTATCAACAAAAATGTAAACTAATGAAAAATATAGTAAGAATTTCGTTTCTTTCTATAAACCATGAATTTGATATTCTTTGTGTTTGTTTCTTGTTTCTTTGTTTCAAATTTAAGAATCATCAATTAAAATTAGGTTAAGCGTCTTTCCGGGGTGAGTGGTTAAACGGTTAATGGGTTAAACGTTTCAAAATTTTAATATGCATGCATTTGAATCCAATAAAACGTGTTTTTGAGACATAATTCATTGTCATAACTGAGGTAAATGAAGACTGGTGGCTTGATTGGCAAAGGCGTCGTTGTCGCAATCGGAATGTGGTAAGTTCGATTCCCCAATCAATCGAAGATCCAACTTTTTTCACTGAAGAGGTACGTCAAATAGAACGTGGTCTCAACGTTCTCCAAATGAATTTATGCCTTGGGAGTGACCTATCAGGTCTTGTAAGAATGCTTCTTGGTCCTTGCTTTTAAATTACGAAGACTGAAACATTTTCCATGTATTGAACCAATTAGTAAAAAAGGTTCTCTAATCAATGAAAGTTATAAGCTCTTACCATAAAGTTCCACAATTGATAGCCGTTACCAACCCACTTAACAAATAAAATTTATTAAGTGCTAATTAAGGATTTTAAGCAGGAATACTGGTCTAAATATTTATAAAAGAATATGTTAGGAATAGCAACATCTTAATTAAAAATTATCTTATAATATGATCCTCACCTTGTATTTCTTATTTCATTCCACCCTGTGTATAAAGTTTCAGCAAAAAAAATCTTTCCTTTTAAAATCAGTCAATCAAATTAATATAATAATAATTGTAATGTGGAACTGAATTTTCTAGAAAGTAAAAATTGTAAAAATTGTATTTCAGTTTTATTTAAAGTTAATGAAAGCGATTTACAATTGAAATTTTAATTTAATGAACTACTTCCATCTAACTTGTCACACCATGATGATAAATATACTAATTTATCAATATTTCTAAAAGTCTTAGAGGTATTATGAATTCAGGCTGTCATAAAAGTCAATATTTTTAGGGAAGGCATTTTTCTTAAACGAAATTTTTCCGTAAAAACTTTTTTAGATAAGAAACAAGGTAATAGGAGTGTTTCAAAATTTTTAATAGATAATTTTCACGTTAGGTAATCGTCAAGTTGACAATGGCTAGCGTTTTGCCTTTGGTTCGACAGTTCACCGGTTCGAATCCCATATTACTATTGGATGTGTTTAGTGATTTGGAAACTCCTGAAGGTTTAGGTCTACTTAAATTTGCCTCATGTTTGACTGTTGAACGACAAACAAAACAAATCTCGTTGGCGATCTATGCAAACGCACTCACCATTTGGTGAACTCTGAATCAATACAAACTATATTGATCTTACATTAGTAATTTTGACCAAGAAAAATGCAATATTTGATCAATATAATGATAGCCAATTCTTAATTAATACGAGAAAGCTTTTAAGAGTAATGATTTAATATGTGTTCTATTATCCTAATCAGCAGAAACTTGCAAATCAGCATATTGATATAAAAGTAGCTTAGATAGATTCAATATTGAAAACCAATTTAAATCCAATAAAAGGGTTCATTTGAATATAATCAAATATAAAAAATCCAATATGGGACTAATGTTGGCTGTCAATATAAAATAAAAATGCTATGAAGGCAACAGATCGATCAATGTAACTTAGTGACAAGACCACGTCATTATGAATGAAAGCTCCTTATTCGATCCTCTCCATTAATTAAATGCCTCAGGCATATCAGCCGTAATGGTTCCTTGAGAAGTTTCTTGAGGGCTTCTTGAGAGATGGCAACATACACGTATACATCACGTAATATCCATAAAAAACATTCATCCCAGACGGAAATAAAATAAAAGATTTTCACAAATGTCTTCCAACAGCTTTTTTTATTAAGTGTGACGTCATTAGCTATTATTACGCCAATATCATTTTCTTATTAGTTATCAGTACACTATTAATTAATATTTCGGAACTTGTTAAAACTGTAGTGTTTTGTATGTATGTATATATATATATATATATATATATTTTTATATATATATATATATATATATATATATATATATATACACATATATATATATATATATAAACTCGAAAATTGCTTAAAACTACAAAAGCAAATGAGATATAATATAAAAATAATATTGAAAAGTTTCGGGCGCCATCGTCTTAAATAGTCTAAAATACAACAGAAGATGATTATCCTTTTTATGTTTGAATTAATTTCTTATTTTCAGATTTCATAACAGATGTTTATTTTATTATCTACTCTATTCCCGTATCTCATACCAAATTACGATATTTTCAATTTTACGAAATCAAATATAAAAATATAAAATTTATGTCCTATACAAAAATTCGACTCCCAAAATGAATTGACTACTTAAAACTCTCTGGAAACACGAATATTGTTTTACTGCTTCTTTTCAGACCAAAACTAATTTGATGCTTGAACCATTTTATGGTATTTAGTTACAAACAAATTAAATTAAAAATATTTTCATTTGCAATTTATAAACAAACTTAACTTTTTGCAATCAAGTATACAAAAGCATCTCTGCCAAACAGATCGTTGAATTTATGTTGGCAATCGTACAAAAACTATTGAAACAAAACTTTCAAAACAATACAGAAAAATATAAATAAGTTCCTCCTGTTTAAAGAGGAAAATTTGGAAGTGTTTCCTTGTATAAATATTCACGAGAAAAAAGTAAATTGTATTTAAATTCAGCTAAATAAGCACAAACTATAGAAATTTCAATTATAAATATTCATTGAAGCGAACATTTGACCGCAATTTACTTTATAGATAAAAGTTTTAGGTAACTTAATTTGTAAGCTATTTAAAACTTTATAAGGTAAATTTTAAATAAATTTTCATTTAAAATTAATTTTGTATTTAAATTACAATGTTACTTTATAAAATTATATTTTGTCTTACTACTGAAGAAAATTTTTAACACATCAAAGCCTGAATGGTAAAGACTTATAAATATTCAGAAATCATGATTAAATTTTTATCATCCCATTTGAAATACAAAAAGGATTTACAGTTGGTGGGGTTTATTCTCTTTCTCTCTCTCAGCATAAATTTCATTTTTAAAACTCTGAAGTGTTTTATAAAAGACAGATAATAAAAAGCATTTACGCCCTTTAAGTACTGAGTTATTTGAAGACAGAATTGTATTGAGAGAAGAATGCAGAGATGACAAGTCTCACTCGTCAAAGGCACCCAAAGGGTTAATGTATCAATTGATTTTGGTTGGAAGAAAGAAAAATTATAGTAGACACAAAACCTTGACAAAAATATAGAGTCAAAGAAAGACTAAAGAATATTAATAGTCTTGTAAAATACAGAATGACCAAAAAATTAATTTCGATATGGAAATTCAAGTAAATAATTACAACATGAAAAATAAAATTGTTTCTATATGTGTATGCAAATACGAAGTTTCATTAAAAAGGAATTATATAAAATTTTAGATTAAATGTTTTACTAATTGGCAGCAAAAAAAAGTTTTATTGTGTATGCTCATTATATAATGTCAAAATATGAAGTAAATCAAATTTAGAGAATAATGCAGCTAACAAAATATAATGTTTCGTCCACTATTTGCGAATATGATGGATCTTAGCCTGGTTGAGGTATAGAGCTTCCAACCTTTAAGGAATGGGAATTAGATCTTAAATCCCAATTAATTTTTTCATGTATTTAAGGGACCAAGATGTTTTTCATAAATTTTATGCATGAAACAGTGAGTAAAATAATTTATCGTGCTTCAGTAATTCAAATTTAAAATATCATGATTTAAAAACAATCAAGTTTGATTGTACAGATTGAGCAGGCAATCGATAGAATAAGACACCTTTTTTTACGTGTACTTTATGTTGCCGAAAAGTTTCTATCGATTTGCAGCATTAATTAAATCGATTTTTTGCGAAATCACCCTTTTCTTACGAGAGAAAATTAGAGGATTGGTCCTCTTCCCCAATTACAGAGATACGTCAATTAGCTACAACACACGAATTACTTGATGATTTTGGCGTTTGCGGAACAACTATGTTTTTACAACAAAATGTTCCTCAACAACACTTGTATTTCAAAGGGAGCCGAATCACTCCCCAAATGAGATGTTTCCTAAGCCACATTCGAGCATGATTAAATTGCTGTGCCAACGAGCGCTTCACTCGAATCGCTTGTGAACCATGGTTATTGCAATTAATGTTTTCAAGGAACATGCGTCCGAATCATTTCAAATCGGAAGAGCTCAATCCTCCGATTCATCAACCAAATTGAATGGCATTTGCCAGAAGTCAATGAACCGTTGTCAAATGGCTTGTATCAATGTGTAAATGGCCAGATAAAAAATTTAGAAATAGGATAACCAAATATCGAGATAAAGATCCACGTGTCTGATGAAACAAGCACTTTAGGGTTAATAAAATCATATTTGTAATTTTTTAGTGTTATAAGATTTACATTTAGAAGAAAAATATTTCCGAAAGTCAGAGATGAATTAGACAACGTAATTTTCTGTTTTACCTAGTAGTATAATAATTTGATATACATATTTATATAATATATTACTATTAGATATGAGTATCTTCAATCAAATAAAGTATACGTATATCGAATTTAGAAAGAAAAATTGGACCCATGATCTACGTCTGATTTAAGTATCGAGTTTATTACTTTCCATCCACGAAAACAACGTTTTTTTCTCAATCAATACACTAGTTACCATACATGAATTATTTAAAAAACAATAAAAAAGACTGTAGCCAAATGAATTTAAAAATTTTAATAGGCTAATCAATAAAATTTATTATTTAAACTCAAGATTTGGAAGATATTTTTACTTGGTTGGCATTCTCAAAGGAAAGAAAGTGCTTCTTTTTACCCCTACAGCACATTCATTGTGGGCGAGTTCCAACATGGCAGCTTGCCAGTTTACTCTCTTTTGTGTGGTACAGTAGCAGATTTTTTGGTTGTAAATGATAGAAGTATATTTCACATTCCTTTTAATAACTACATAATATATCATCTGAAAAAGCCTATAGCGAAGTATTAATGTCTATTGTGCCTAGTTATAAAATTTAACATACATATATTAAATATCATTAGTTTATTATTATATTAATATAGATGTCAAAAGTTGCATGGAAGCAGTTTGAATAAATATTGCACTATATTTGTATTTTCAAATACATCCAAACATGTTGCCTTTACGAAAATGAATTAATTCAATACTTGGCTCATTTTCTAACTCGATGGTTAAAGTTAACTTATTTAACGATTTATAACTGACACCAGAATAGTAAAAATGTTATATTGACTGAGACAGTATATTAAATTGGGGAAAAGAAATCCATTATTTTTTCGGTGGAACGCTGCACAGATTTATATTTCGTCAAATATTGATCGAACAATTTCAAATTTATGCTGGTTGGAAAGATGATATTTTGCATTAAAAATTCTTTTACATTTTTTCATTCAATTGTGATTTAAAAGATGTTAAGATTTGAGATCAAGTAAAGAGAAAATCGATAAATTTTTGATAAAGACAAATATACAAGCCAGGCGGCTGGAATCGAAAAAGGTATAAGTGGTCCCGATACTGTAATAGCCAATTATGTGCAGTTTTAGTTTCATTTTGATCATGCATGGGTATTTTTGATATCAAAGATACACCCCGCACAGGTAGGCCTGTCGTCAAAAATGTGACAAGATCACAGAAATAGTTTAAGTGGACATGCATGATGACAATCTTAGCCCTTGAGCTAAAACTCGACCATGATAATGTTTATACCACTTTCACACAAAGTGTATCTGAAATATATTAAAGTCTTGAAAATCACGTGAAAATAATGCATTTTTTATCTAACTTTTTATACTAAGAAAGAAACCTTACATATATATTTATTATAAAAATAGTTAAAAAGATGTTTGATACTTGACATGAAATCTTCAATCTGAAAAATTGAATTTGTTGCGGGGAAATACTCGTAAGTGAAAAACTTTAATATTTATAATCATTGGCAAAATACCATTAACTATGTTTTTAAACAAGGCGTCCACCGGTCTAGTGGTTAGCGTATCTGACTACGAATGGGGAGGACCTGGGGTCGGATCGGGCATGGATGTACTTTCTCTTTGACTGTGTTTCTTGCCCTTTCTTGAGTTGATGGATGAATGTAGCCCGCCCTATAAACGGGTTTGTGGTGGTGTGACGTGGGTAATGCTACTCGCCTCCGTGACTCGGTTCACAGGTGCCCACTGGGTAACGATAAATGAGTAGCTGTTTCTAGCCTTGTTGTGGCGAAGGGTTGATCCCCCAAGTGCCCGCCGTTGGGAAAAAAATGTTTTAAATACTAATTAACCATTAACAACGGAATATTTAATGATGAAAATTTCCTAATTTTCTTTATCATTTATTGTTATTTATGAAAGAAAGTACTTACACAAATACAGATGTTTGAACAATTTAGAAATTTGCTCTCAAACTAAAACACATGTAATTTATGTGTTTAATAAAAACATTTTAAACGATTATTATGAACTAAGTTATTGTTTGACTTGCTTGTATCAAAAGTGAAACTAGAACTTATATTTAATATATACATATAAGTAATGATAAATTTACTTTAAATAATGAGTAAGCCTTTTATGATATAAATAACATAAAATCCATTTTGTGGCCTTGATTCAGTTTAGAGCAATTTATGCATTATCTTATCTGTATCTCTGCATTGATTCATCAACAAAGAACGAATCAATAGCGCGGAAACAACTGTCTAAATATTCTCTATTTTTCGAAGCCACTGATGATCATTTTAGTTTGTAATTTCCTGTTTGATTATCCGATTGTGACCATGTGGTATCTCTTGTAGAGCTTCTTTCCTTTCCTTTTTTTTTTTTTTTTTCACTTTTCCTTGTATGAATGGCATCTGTGAACTTGTTTTCCTTTGTAACCAGTGGAGCAGAAACTGGGCTATCTTTCTACCTTTTTATATCAAAAACGCATGGTTTGGCAGCTTCTTTTCACGTCTATTTCCTATTTGTGAGGGATTTTGCAATATTAGGGAATAAAAATGGTAAATATTTGACCTCTAAATCTCAGCCAAGAGGAAATATCATCTGCCATCTTTTTTTTTTTTTTTTGCGTCAGTTTAATTTTGCACACAATTTGACATTTTTGAAAGAAAATTTATAACGTATTTGTCTTTCACATAATAATTCGCAACCTTAAAAATTCATTTTATAAATTCACAAGTATTTTTAAAAATTGTTCTTTTTTATACGCAAATGAAAAGAATTTGAGAATTATCCTCAAATTTTTTTCTTATAATCTGAGCATGGATTATTAAGAAAGCAGCACATAAAATATATTTACCCTACATATTTTTACTTGAATTTTTAATTGGAGCTTGAGGGTTTTATTTTGTTAAATTTTAATGTGGGCTTCATAACACTTATAAATGATAAATTAATACAAAAACTAGGTACACAAATAAAACAAAAAAAAAATATTTTATGACTTATTAGATAAATTGTAGACATTATTTAACCTTATCTATTATCGACTAAAGTTTAACTTTTCATTCGATTAATTTTAAGCACTGTCAGAAATAAATTATACTGAATATATTTAGGTGGGTTATAGTCATTTTTTAAATAGTTATCTGACAAGAATTTGCTGCATGTCAGAAAATCTTCATAAACATTATATTATTTATGCAAATAAAGCTTTTTAGGTTCAAATATATGAATGTGCTTGAGATACACATTTGAAGCTCCACAATCAAATTTTTGAACAATTTCATAATAATTTTCTTAACTATTAGTGGTTAAAAATTTCATTATATGATAAAATACTTTTAAATTGTTGAAACTGCGAGTCACCTAAATTGTTTTGCCCTGAATGAAAATGATTTTGCTGTTGCATTTTTGCACGAGCAATGAATACGTAATGTTTGTTATTCCAGCCCAGGTATATAAATCAGGAATTGGTAACATCATTTAAATATTGCAGATTATGTGTTTTACAATCAGAATTTGCCTTTGAATATAAGTAACTTGTTCAAGGCTAGTATGGAAGCGTGAACTTTTAACAGCTTAAGAATTCAAATGCTGTTATTAACTCATTGTTTTACATGAGTGATCGCCAAACCTTCGATTGTGTGCTACTTGAAACACGCGAGGTGACATTTTCAATAGATTGCTTTAACGCTTCTGTTGACAAACCTTGTTTCCTCGATTAGCTGAAGTTATTTCAACTATATTTGGCAACATCGAATTCAATACCGAAATTACTTCAGATTTGAGAAGCAAATTCAACAAAAGCTTCGAAAGTTTCGAAAAAAAATTGCAACTGCTGCACAGATTGTCAAATAGCTTTTTATAAAGATTGATGATGAAGAATTCCCTATTTGTGTCATGGAGCATTTTGATTGCTGCAGTGGCGTCGGAACTGATTGGTTTTTCAAAAATGATCTTCTGTACAATGACTTTCCTGAAGATCTGGGAACATATTTTTTTAGCCTTTAAGGGAAGAAAAAAAAACGCAATTTTGGTTCACATTTCTCTCAAAGTAAAGTCAATGTTCTGTTCTGTATCTACGTGAGATTTTTTCACTATGAAACTTGTTACAAATTGGTTAAGAACAAAATTCCTTGAGGAATATCTCGACAATTCTATTCAAATGTGATAACCACTGTGTCTAATTTCCCAATATTAAAATTCTTGTTAATGATAAAAAATTTTGATCATTTGCTTTATCATTAATATGTATAATAAATAGCTGACGTTACTTTTGTCATTTATTAATAGCTACATTTAAATTTTTCCAAAATAAAAATATAATAAAATAGAATTCTTTTTGTATAAATAATTTGCGATTTGAGAAGTGAATTGAATTCAGTTTCTTTGTGTTAGATAGAGTTTAATTGAAATGAATAAATTTCAATTAAGCTATCATGAAACGTAAAGTTTTAGGTTATAAGCAAAACGTTGGCAGTTCTTTTGGTTGGTAACTCATAGTTTGATTGAAAAATGTTACAGTAGCTCAGAAGTTTCATAAATTTTGTGATCTCTGTTCGACACATTTGCCGAAGTTCAAAGACTTTCATGCGGATATTTCTAGAATCTATATATCTCGTATCAGGTTACGGAAACACTGGTTATCCCATTTCGGAAATTTTGTAGCTGAGTTTTATCTTAAAGGCCTACGCATGGTGTCATCTTTTACAAATTTAAAGCATTATCACTGACATAACAATAAATATCGTACATGACTCAAGTTGTCTTGATATTTATCAATGTAACATGTTCTAGCAAATATAGTGTACGATTTTGACACCCGTATGGTTGTCGAGATAATTACAGTCAATCTGCAAACTAACGGTGGGAAATATCTATTGTTGACAGACTGTTGTATTGAGATGACTCCTCGTAAATCAAAGATAGTGCTTATGACATCCAAACTTAGTTCGACTTCATATTCATTAATATTAAAGATTCATTGGGATACACGCGATCCTTTGTGAATACTCACAGGTGGAAATCACATGATGTGATATAGAGTGAGGGTGGAGGCATATGAATCTAGCTTTGTCATGAGACCTTTTGTGAATAATCCATCAGTTGGGTGCAGTCATGTTCAACCAATCGCTTGCTAGTGAGGCACTGCACCATCTTGCTGCCAAGTAAAGTTATTTGGTTCCTCTTCTACCAAAATTGGGGAAATAGTCGAGGTTGTAGAGCATAAGTTAGAAAATACCAGTTACAATTGTTTCTTCAAACATAAAGGCTTCCGCCTAGCTAGGCACAAAAACCAATAAATTTACTGGAGTTTCATTGCAATTGCACCACCTCGTAAAAGTTTTCTGAGCCCCGGATGAGCCCATTGTGAGTGTTCACATGTCCAATGGTGTGAATGCTTGGTTGATCACCCAAAATAAAACAATCCAGAAAATTGTCCTTCTACAAGATTTTAAGAGCAAAGTTATTTCACAAGAAATGGTCTGAGAACTTTACAGCAAACAATAAATACATAGTTCTAAAAGTTCCTTTAAACTACCCAAGCAGTCGTCACTGGAATTATTATTGGAAATTCACAACGGCCTTCGAATGATTTCATTGACATACGCTTGAAAAATTAGTCACTCAACTCTTCAGAAACCATTGGTGATGCCATACTCTTCCCATTGCAAAAGCTACTGGTATTTTCAAACTGATGATACCATTTGTAGATGTTATCAGTTAGGGGATCACATCAGAATTTAATCCGAAACGCAGGTTGCACACTTAGATTTCTTCTTTGCAAACTGCAGAAAACGAACAACTTTATGTTCACTATTCGCCATTTTTGCTACCAGAGTTTTCCAGCTCATGGGCAAAGCCGCTATTGCACTGGCTTTTATGCTCATATCAACAAAGCGTTTCAGTTGATCTTTCCTTTCATGTATTAATTATGATTTAAAGTTTTACACAATAAATACTATAAAGCATTAAAATCTCTTCATTCAGGAAAACTTTGTATTTTTCCATACATATTATATTGTTATACTGTTTCAACTTTGAGCATAATTTGTACGGATGAGCTGTGTGGATGTGACATAATCGGGTATTCCCAGAAAGTAATCAACAATGATTGATGAATAAAAAGGAGATGTTAAAGTGAGTGTTCCTTTTCAAATCGTTGATGAATAGATTTTAAGTGTCACAATAGTTTCAGAATAATATAGTTCTTTAGAAAGTCTATAAATACAAGTTTATTTAATCAAAAATGTTCTGAAACTAAAGAAAAAGGAAAAAAAAACAATTAATTGTTTATTATTAAAAATTTTTTTAGAATAAAAATATAAAAATTCCTTTGTGAATAAAATAGTTTAGAAAAGTAAACGTTATCAATAATTATTTTCAATAACCACCATTTAACTGGCTCTATAGTTATTCCGTCTTATCTCGAGTTCCATATATTTTGCAATTATTTATTCTGAGATAAACGGTCGCAACGGAGTTAGATATATAAAATTGTTTCTATCATGTTTTAGACCAAAGAAATTTAAAACTGAAAGAAAATAATACTCAGAATCGAAATTGACAAAATCAGTAATGGTTTGAATTTTTTCAGTAGCTAATTTACGGATAAATTAAATTTGATATAAAAAAGATATCAATAAACTTAAAATTTAAACACAGCTAGAAAATAAATGTTTAATTTAAATCCCACATATTATATTTCGCTTTAGTTCTACATATTTAATAACAAAAAACATGGCGAGTTTTTGCAATTAATTAAAAACTTATAAGGCTAGTAGTTTATTCTATAAATAACATTTAAGTTGAAAATCATAGTCTAATTCAAATTTGTTATCTTCTAATAACAAATTTAATTTAAATTAAATATTGCAGAATTACAATTAAAATTTAAGTTAAAAAAATTATTTATTTCACACACTGATACTTTCCGACGCCAAAGAATTTTCCCAAAATAACTCTTCAATATCGCCAAAGTTTTCCGCCATTTGTGCACGAGTAACTTTTAACAATTTGTGTTGCCAACATCACGAAACACTGAATGACCAATGATATCAGACAAGACAGTTGAAGAGCCTTAAAGGAACAAAACTAGTTTTTGGAAGGTAAACGAGATGGTACGGGCATTCGTTGCTTTGTTTTGTACACAAAAAGCAATTCGTGATTTCCTTTAGAAAAATCATTATCGAAGAAGTTTTTTTACATTGTATTTTTACAATTTATTCAATACATTGTATTATTTAAATACAATAGTGGTGGTAAAGTTTAAACTAATAATGAGTTCTCTCTTTAATAGCTTTCATTTTAACAAATAATATATATCATAATATATAAATATATAGCGTTATATTTTCAAAAAAATATTTAGAAATGAAAAAATAATTAAAATGAAATAGTAAAAATAAATTAATTAAGGTTAAAAATTATATTCATCAGAATAAATTATATTTTTATGAATATATTTAAGTAATTTTGCTGAAACAAAATAAAAATGAAAATAAATTAAAAATCAATATTCACTAAAATTAAATAAATTCTTTAGAAATCTAAAAAAACGTATAAATTGAAAGGAAAGAAACTTAAAATAAGTTGCATAGAAAAGTAAAATTTATTTTTTGTTTTCCGGGTATATTTTACCAATGGTTACAACGAATGGTGCAAATACGTTTTACAACAAATGCCTTAGGTTTGGAGAAAATTAATCTATTATTTTAACGTGAGATTCAAGGCTTTATATTCAAGTTTTCGATTAGCAAATGATTTCAAACTGTTTTATGGCTGATCTTTGGATTCTGAACTGCTAGCATGCTGGTTAACTTCGGACATTTTTGTGATTTTATCGATATTTTTGACGAAGGGCCTACTCGTGTGAGGTGTATCTTTATCTTCAAATATAACTGAGAATGGAATCAATTAAATCAAATTTCACGTAATTGGCTGTTACAGTAACAGGACCATAAATACCACTCCTGATTTTCCACTGCATGATTTGTATTTTCGCCCCTATGAAAGAAAAACTGTGAATGTGCAACATTTTCTCTTTGCTGACTTCCATTTTTAACACCTTATAACAACTGAATGGAGCAAAGAAAACAAAGGCAGAATATCTTTTTAGTGTGAAGTGGGACTTTTGCAACGAGCATAAATCTGAAATTGTATGAGCGATGTTGAACGAGCTATCGATCACTACAACATCGATCGAAAATAAGATAGATTCTTATCCTCAACCTAAAATTTGATAAAAAAGAATTTTAATTATTGCAAAGCTCAATATGGAAATAAATGTGTACAAGTGAGTAAATATTAAATATTGTGAAAGCAATTAAGTACTGAAATAATCTCAAAGATAGATTGTGATTTAAACATTGGAGTGATAACTTCATGAAGGCCTACAATTTAAATTCCCAAAATTTAATAAAAAAAATACTACATTTTTTTAAGACTATTATGAAAATAACTTTACGAATAATCAAAATTATAGACAATTTGGTATAGCAATTTTAATGAAGGGAAAATTACATAGAAAGCCAGTAATAAATTCAACTGTAATGTCGATTAGTTTAAG
Organism: Latrodectus geometricus; assembly: GCA_026290005.1. Taxonomy (NCBI): domain Eukaryota; kingdom Metazoa; phylum Arthropoda; class Arachnida; order Araneae; family Theridiidae; genus Latrodectus; species Latrodectus geometricus. Next base: position 908,772 of record JAPDSC010119278.1, read on the forward strand.
GTAACTAGATTATGTTTCCGCAATACCTAATAATGTAGATAGATTTATGATTAATGTATGCTTATGTTAGTATCTTTAAGAATCATTCTTTTGGTTTATAATAGAATAAATATAACAAGCCCTTCCTCCAAGCTTTATTTATACTTTTCAGATAACGTCATGCAAAAAAAAAAAAAAAATTTAAAAGTATTTATTCACAGTTTAAACTGATATTCAAAACGAGAACAGCTGGTGAACTTTTATTCTCGCTTTTCTGAATAGAAAGATAAAGTGGATCAGAGTCTGGTGGAATAGCTGGACATCATTCAAGTAATCCTCTCACTTCATGAATCAGAAAACTAAATAAACTCAACTTTGGTTTGTGACTCGTAAATATTCTGGATTGTCGTAAAAATGTCCAGTCAGTGGATTCCTTTAAGATGAGAACCTCTATTGTGAGTTCTTTTCTGTAAGCTCTCTCTCCAAAATATCAATACCTTTTCGTTTATCAGAAAACCAATCAAAGAATGTGATATCAAAAAAATAAAAAATGGATAGGGCTTTAGCAAAGTTGTAAAAAAATTTCAAAATTATCAAATGTCTGTGTATATGCATTTATAATTAACAGTGCCGACGAGCCTAGACTAATATGTTAAGTTTAACGCGTTTTCAAATACTCGCCTATTACCAAGTGCCTTTCATTTTGAACCATGGTCTGGTGACAAAGTCACATCTAAGATGGCACACTCTTTTCCATTAACGCTACACCATAGGAATCACTTTGAGCATCACAGATGAACATAGATACGTTCCCAGCCCACGGAGCTCCAGCGACCCAGAGAGCCCCTCAATCATTGAACGTGGCAAATGATGCTTCCCTTTGTTGATCTTAATGGGAAGCTACGGTTCACCCACTGGAACTCCATCTGTGTTTTTAGAGGGTTTGTCTAAAATAATGGAAAGCCATTACAAAAATATGTATAGCACCTAATATACGTGGGAGTACCTCTGACAGATAAGACCACATATAACATCCTTGAAACGAACATATACAGGTTCTGCAGGTGGTAAGTAGGAGATTGTACCATTCATCATGCATAAATTTTTCTAACTTTGCCTGTGATGCGGAATAAGATAAGAGGATCTAAGTAACTTTTTCAAAACAGACCAGATACTCTAAAATGCTTCAGCTCCGCGATTAGATATGCCATGTTAGATGGGTAAAATTCGTCCACATACTCTTGAAACCATGGTTGCACAGCTACGCTGCAGTTAATTGTAATCTTTATGGGTGTAAACTTCAGACAGAAACAATGACTGCGTAATAGAATGCAGTTCGATGGTGAAGAGAGCTACATGGTTAATGTTAGTAAGCATATAGCATATATGTGAGGTGAATACACAAACCATATATTATTTTTAGTAACTATAAAGACGTTTCCAGGAAAATTTTAGAAACTTTTCGGGTTATTGTCAAGAAGTCAATGGATTCGATACCTAACCCAGTTGATGAATATCGCGATGAGAGACATATGCATTCATTCATTGGTCATATTAGATTAGAGACAAAGAAATCCATTATTTTTGAGGGAACTTCATGACTAAAATTATTAATTAATTTTTGCAATAATTTGTGAAACATTTTAATGGAACTGTTGGTATGTAAAAGTATTTCCGATAATAAAGAACTTGCTTATGCATGTCCAACAATTGCCCTATAATCATGAAATTTAGCATATGCATAATGTCTGGTGAACAAATCATTTTAGTGAAATGATTATATTAAGTTGATTTATGAAGAATTATATGTTTACAATCCATTCCAAGACATATATGCATGTCAGAAAAAAATTACGTCATGAAATTTAGCATACGCTTAATGTCTGATGAATAAATCATTTTAGTGAAATGAAAATATTAGTTTGGGGAGAAAGAAATCCATTAGTTTTACGATAACTTCAATATTTCATTTAACATGTTTTAAGGTTCGCTTTGTGAAAAATTAATTAAAACTACTTTATGGTTATTTTTAGGTCCTGAGTTATGCTATCCCGGGTAATTTTAAAAATTTAAATTTTATTGATATTTTTGACGACGTTCCAACTTTTGAGAGATGCATCTTTAAGATCAAAAATACCTGAACGGAATCGATGAAACCACAATTGCACGCAATTGGTTGTTACAGCATCGGCCTCATAAAAGCTCTTAAAAGATTTCAGCAGCCTGGTTTGAATTTTCAACTTCATAGAAGAAGAAATGTAAAATGTATAGAACTTAGTCTTGGTTGATTTGCAATTTGTACACCCTGTAACTCACAATTGAATGAAACAAATAAAATGCAAAATCGTGAAATGTCACCTTTATAATAGGCATAAATTCGACACTGTTTGATAGATACTTTACAAGATATCGAGGACAACAGCCATCTACCAAAAAATAATGGCTTTTTTTTATCCCAACTTAATATTATTTCTGTGATACTGGGGAAAGTTTAAAAAGAGTGTGCCGCCACTTCAGTTATTGCCGTTGGCACTGTTGAATCATTTCGAAATAAAGAAACATTTGGCTATGTTTGGCCTTTTCCGATTGGAGTAAAAAGGCATTCATAATAAAATAACAATACAATATAGTGCGTTGATTTATGATAGCCTGCTGTAAAAAAGTATCATTTTCATGATCGAAAGGTAGTGGGTTCTATATCAGACTCCGCAACATTCCGTCGTGTAGAGACAGCTTAAAAATTCTTTAAGGACCATTGTCCCTCCAATGATGTAGCTTGAAAAGAAAGTAGAGCTCCGATGTTGATCTCGTCACGAGATAGGGGATCAAATTTAAGAGGTGGTTGGTTGTGTTTAACTACAGTCAGAAGAAATAGGAACCCAGAAACCCTAGCTGAATTTAATTTAGGGGTAGTATCGATTAAATATTATCTTACATTGGTGTAAGAAATAGGAAAAATATTTTGAGTGGTATATTTTGAATGGTACACATAAATATTCTTAACGATAAAAACGTTGGGAATATTTTGATTGGTTTTTGCATTAAAAAACATTAAGAATATTTTGAATAGTTTTCAGGATAAAAACATAAAGAATATTTTGATGGATCTTCTTAAGAAATATTACGAATATATATTTTAATTCAGTGTTTCCCAACGTGGGGCCCACGACCCACAGGGGGGCAATTTGATTGTTCAGAGGGGCAATCCGAAAATGTACTCGAGACGAGTTTAACCCTTTCGCTTCGGGCCATTTAAATGCAATGCCAAATTTAACGAAAAAAGCAAATTCTTAAATAATTACGGTAAATAATTATTGGGTATAATTTCGCTTGACGAGACCAAAATATCAACTGGGTGTTTGGCGTCGTCACGTTAACTTCCCTGTGGCAGACGGCAGGCTCCACGGACGTTTTAAAATCTCGGTAAACAACGCACTTGAATGGTCCATCGCAATGTATGTAGTGTTCACAGAATTCAGTCGGCGTTAATTTGAAATAAGTGTCCGTCAAAACTGTTGCAAAAACTCGGTTATTACATAAATATATAAATTGTCTAGATAAAATTGGTAAGTATTTGATTTTATTTTTATTTATTTTAGAAACATAACTTTCCAGAAAATTTTGTCAAATGGAAAAAAATATATTATTTTGCGGTGGCAGTGTAGTAAATGTGTCATATACAGTTAAATAAATATGTATTTTTTAGTATACGTTTACTCTGTCACATTAAATTAATTTTAACACATACTTTAATTTTAGTTTTTAACCCGCTGTCCACGATGAGCGGAATCCTTTTTGTCTTTTATGCCAGCAATGCTTGACCAACGAATCAATGAAACGAGGTCGTCTTGAGGCGCATTTAAAGGCGAAACATAGTGCTCATATTAATTCAGATTTGAATTACTTTAATACTTTAAAGAAAAAATTTGAAAAGGGAACAACATTAAAGTCTATTTAATGCTCATACTTCAACTAATAATCGTGTTCTTGAGGCTAGTTATCAAATTTTTTTATTCATCGCTAAAACTGGAAAAAATCACACACACACATACTATAGGAGAGAATTTAATAAAACCGTCAATATCAGCATTTCTTAAAACGGTTCTTGAAAAAGATGACAAAGATGTAAAAGCTATGCCACTCAGTAACAATACTGTTAGCAGAAGAATAGACGAAATGAGTGAAGATGTTGAAAAACAACTTGTTGAAAAATTGAAAACTAGAAATTTCTCAGTGCAAATGGATGAATCAACTTTGAGAGACAGTGAGGCAGTATTGATATCTTACGTAAGATATACTGATAAAGGACATTTTGCTAAAGAAATTTTGTTCTGTAAAATATTAGAAAGCACCACTACTTCCAAAGATATATATAATATGCTAAAAAACTACTTAGATGTCAATGATATACCAATAAAAAATATAACATCTTGTGCTGCAGATGGTGCTCCTAATATGATGGGCAAGAAAATTGGCTGCTTAAAATTGATGAAAGATGCGTATCCAGAAATGATTCTTGTGCATTGTATTATTCATAGGGAAAACTTGGTAGCTAAAAACATATCGCCTGTTCTAAATGAAGTACTACATTCAGTTATAAAGTGTGTTAATACTATTAAAGCTGATGCCAAATGTGAACGTCTCTTCAAACTATTTTGTGAAAAACAAAATGAGGATCATGTTAGACTTTTACGTCATACTGAAGTAAAATGGCTATCTAAAGGGAACTGCTTGAAAAGATTTATGGAACTGTTTGATACTCTTAGTGATTTTTTAAGTGACAAACCTGAAATGAAGTATCTATTAACAATCGATGGTAAAGCATTTGTGAGTTATTTAGCGATATCTTTGAAAAACTAAATAAATTAAATAAGCAACTTCAAGGAACAAATAAAACTCTTGTCGATGCAAAAGCGAAGATATTTGGTTTCAATACTCATGTTGAGTTATGTCAGAAACATATTAACAACAAAAACTTTCAACAGTTTCATTGGCTCCAAAGATGTGAAGAAACTGATACCGCATTACTTGTTATTGTCAATCATCTGAATATTCTATCAGCTGATTTAAAAGAAAGATTTTCTGATTTGAAACAAATGGATTTTCCAACATGGATTATGCAGCCAATGTTAGTGGATTTGTATGATATATCAAATATGGAGTATCAAGAAGAACTTGCAGAATTACATAATGATGAGTCAGTTAAAACTTTATTTAATATAAAAGGAGCGATGGCATGGCTTTGTGAGGAAACAGAGATCAAATACCCAAATTCAACGAAATGTGCAAGAAAACTATTGCTACCGTTTCCGTCTTCATATTTAACTGAATGTGGATTTAGTGCTGTAAATGATTTACTGGTAAAAAAAAGAAATCGGCTGGATATAACACAACGTGGAGACTTGAGACTGATGCTAACTAAATTGGAACCTAATATAAAATCTTTGTGCTGCAAGCATCAAGCGCAAGGATCTCACTAAACTAAAATAATACATTAATATAGAAAAATCTTTATTAAAATTATTTGAAATTTGAATGTCAGTTTTTGATTATATGTTTTGAAAATATACTTACTGTGTTTCGTTAACAATTTCCTAGTGATTTGTTCCTCAAACCTATCATTTAAGTTTCTTAAGTGAACAATTCAATTTCTTAATAATAAAAATTATGTATGTTACATGGGGGGGGGGATAGGAATTTTGGAAAGGTTAAGGTGGGGGATGGCACAAAAAAGGTTGGGAAACACTGTTTTAATTGGTCTTCATGATAAAAAATATTTTGATTCGTCTTCAAGATTTTTTTCAAAAAAAAAGGAAAAAAACTGTTAACTATATTTTGGTTGGTCTTCGATTTTATAAATAATTTATTTACATCAAATTTAATTTAAAACTTCTGAATCAAAAGCAATATTAGGAGATATCTGTAATAAATTTTATGTCTACCGCAAACAATTATTTACAATTACCAATTACCACTAAATATTACAATGAAAATGCTATGTACTTTCAATCTCTCATACGGAGAGTTTAGTTTGACATTTATATTTTACGTACCATTTTAGTTGTAATAATGACATTCATAGAAACAGTAATCGAGTTAGAATGTTGGATTATAATGTTTTATTTTGCGATGACTATCTCTTTTACTAAAACAAAGTATATAAAACACTTGCTGATTCATCAGAATTTAAAATGAACTATGGACTTTGAGATAAGTTTTAAGTTGAGACTTTCACTTGAAGTTATCTTAAAAAACATATCTTTCAGTGCCACAGAAAAATCGTTATGTGAGATATTTCTTTTTATTTTTATCAATTTATATCTTAATCAGATTACACTGGTAAACAAACTGGAAGATAAACTAAGACTGGAATCAATATCTAACCGTTAAATAATAATTCCTATCTGAAAGTTTATTTTACAAAAAAAGAATACTTATAAAATATTTTAGTAAATGTTAAAAAAAATGACTTACCCATTTTCTTCCAAGACTAAATCTGGAGAATAATCCAATGTGGTTCTTCCATTTAAACACTCTTCTAAAAACTAAACGGCTGAAATTCATTTTTAACACAAATGCAAGCTAAAACTATTTCAGCTCTACAACTTTTCCGAGAAGCAATACTAATTCTGCATTATGAAATAGGAAAACTTTTGACTCTACTGAAATCATCTTTTATCTAAATTTTATCTCTAGGAGAATAATTTATGTGCTAGTTTTTTGTTTAAACAGACAGTTCACTGCAATTATACTATAAAACGCTAATTCAACGTGTTACATACGTCTGTAAATATTCTCATAAAAATTAGTTCTTTAAAATTATAGCAAAAAATAAAAGTTATATATTGCGCACATACTTGTGCGCAGATTATTCTTGACAGCAATAATGTTTGAGCATATACATGTGCAACAATATATGTTTATGCATTTGAGAGAGAATGCTTTCGCGACTTTTTTTAAGGTTATACACTCTTTTACTAGAGTAATCTAAAGTGATATGTTAGGAATAACAGAAAGACATTTAATTTAATAGCTGTTATGATATTCAGTTATCCATATTACCGAATAAAATTTTTATTTTTTACATAAATAACTTTTTCTTTGTCGAGTGCTAGCCAGGCTGGCAATGTGGAGTGCTCTGCTGCACTCTTTCAACTGAAACGTAATTTGGTGTGGAGTCTTCAGCACACACATGCCATAGGTACCCGTTTATTGGGTAGGTAACTATTCATGCTCCATTCTTACAAGGAAAGGACAAAGACAGGAGAGAGAGAAAGTACACCCATGCCCGAGTCGGGATTCGAACCCAGGACCTCCCTATCCGCAGTCAGGCACACTGATCACTAAACAAGGTAGGTGGCACATGAACAACTATTTAGCAAAAATAAAAAATGAATTGTTTTTGTCAAAATAAATATATAGAACAATAATTAATTTATTGAGAAAATATTCGTTATATAAATTAACTATAGTTTTCATAGTTATTTATGATAGGATTATACTTGAATTTGAACAAATAATTTATTTTTTTCCCTTCCTTTGGCAAAGTTAAGCAAAAATAAATATTTTTGTTGGTTGGAAATTAAATTTAGAAAATTTTGATACAGAGATAAAGTAAATACAAAAGGTGTACCTTTTAGAGAAGTTTCATTGAAAATTATTTTGAATTATTCATGTTTACTTCCTATACATTTTGACACTGTAATGAACAGTTCATGGCTTGAGGTTGCTGTAAGCCATCTCCGTGCCCACGTTGCCGTCTGAAAAAAAATTCTTTGATATTAAACCACATTCTAATGTCTCAAGAAATGAAATCCGGGAAACTAGCAAGTATCTATACATTGCATGCAGAAGACAGATGCGCAGTATCCGTGGCCTCTTGTTTAACAGTGACTGAGGTGGAACTCGAGACTTTAAGCACAGAAGAGAGATATCCTACCACTAAAGCACGGTGTGCCCATTTTTTAGTTATTTGGAATGCTCAGTTATATGAGTTTATAATGGAATTATTAATTTTATCAAATTTATATTTAAAACTAGTTAATTGTTTTTTAATTTTAATAAAAATCGATTTGTTCTAAATAATCCATTTGTTTATATCGAAATTCTTTCCTTGTTCTTCTCCAAAAAGAAGTTGATGAAACTTTGTCGAATTTAGCAGTTTTGTAAATCTCTGGAGTTTTAATCAAAAAGAGCGATACAGCGACTATTGAACAATATTTCCTTGTTGAATTTTTGATTTGATTGATAAGATGAATCATTTCTTCGCGTGGTCGTGGTGGCCTGGTTGGTTATGGCGTCGTTCTCGTTACCAAAAGGTGGTGAGTTTGAATCCCGGCTAAACAGAAGATTCGTCGTGTTCACTAATGGTGACTGGGGCACGTAAAATATGTCGGATTGCAATGTCCTCCATATTTCCATTACAAATTAATACCTCTGTGGCTGGTTAGAGTCAAGCTTTGGGCCTTTACTAGTTTCAATCTCTAAATTAGAAGATTCAGATGGTGCTGCCATCTATGACCCTAAAATCGTACTTTCACCTTCGTCTGAGGCTGCTCTACTCAAAAACGGAAGACGCTCTCTCTCTCTGATTTCATTCGCCTAGAATCTGACGGGCGGGCTTGGCGTTGCCAAGTGTCATCAGAAACAACAACAAACAACATTTCTTCAATCAAAATTGCTCAATCCCATTTAAAAAGAGACAAAATCATTTAAACTTTCTAATTCATTTTTTTTTTTTTGTCTTTAAGAAATTGGTATTTCTGATAAATTAATCACCTCCAATTATTTTACCATTCATTCTAATTTTGCCAAAATTTTTCAATTATCTTCGGATATTTTTCTAGAGAATAAAATCTGCTTTAGTGAATGTTGAAGTACCAGCTCTTATAAATATGGGCTTCATTTAGTTTGTACCAATCTTCATCTGATGCCTTTGTAATTGAAGCTGGAATTTAACTTTTGGCTTGTTGATATAACTTAATTTGGATCTCAAAAGGCGAAAATTGTTTCTTTACATGTGAAATAAAAGGGGGAGGGAGAATGCTTTCTTTTATGTGTAGACTATTCTAAAATAATTATCTCATAACTATAAAATTTCCATGAAGAGTCGCAGGGCATCAGTAGACCGCCTCTGTATTCACAAATTTGAAAGAAATATTTATACAATGCTGCTTTTATTGTCCTCGTAACTTTTAATACTCTTGAATTATTTTTAAAATAATTGCTTGAAAATACTTAAAATGTTTAGTGTGAAAGGAACAGATACGCAGGGAAAAAATATTTTTAACACTATAGGAGCCATTATATACTCATCTTTTTCATATAGTTTTCTTTTTCTTAAAATATGAAATACCGCATTTGTGTGTGTCGGTGTATAAGACACACTTATTTTCTTTGAAAATAAATCTATTAAACAGTGCCTGACACTGTGGTTTATACACTGATACTCAGTTTTTGATTTCATTCATTTCTGAAAATTTCCTCTATTCACAGGTATGTGATATTTTCCAGTTTCCTTTCGAGTGTGCGGGAATACTATTCATACAGTTTCATAGAGTTCAGTGAATGTGCATGCGTTGTTGTCAACCAGCATTGCTGGATTCGCATCATTGCTTTCCAATTTTCGTGAATGACATCAAAGTGTGTGAAATTTTTACTGTTCAATTTTCTTAAATTTATTAGCCAAGTTATGACTGAATATCAATGTCGGCATTGCTATAACACGGCATACAATCTACGTGTGATTGCATTTGCTAAAGAACATAGAAACAGGGCTACAAAGGGCATTTTGGGCCATCCCAACTGAGAAAATGATATGAACTTGGCGGAATCAAGAAAAGGATCTGAAAAGAGCTTCATCAAATTACGGGAGACTCACTATCATCAAACTACGGGACCTATATAAAACAGAGTGCTTAAATCATTTAAGATGTGTGGTATTAGTTATTCACTGGATGATACAAAGAACAATTTGTTGTGCGGAGGACTCAGATGTTGATTTAGAAGAGGCTGCAGGTGATTTTTTTTTCTCTCCAGAAATGGGTGTCTGAGTTTTGACCATAATTAAAAGGTGCAATTTCCCAGATAAATTGAATATTTGCAGATATTAATTTTTTATGTTACTTTATGATTACAATACTATAAATTTATAATATTGAACAGAAATAAAGTTTTATGCTTCAAAAATATGCAGAAAAAAGTGGTTCGTCTTATAGGCTGATGCGTTTTCTATGCTGGCATATGACATTTTATTAAGATCGTGGTTACCGGAAGCTAGTGAGTTCGAACCCTGACTTAACCGAAGAACCGCCGTGTTCAATAAAGTCGTCTGGGGCACGTAAAATAGGGCATGATCACAATGTCTTGTAGTGGTAGGTCAAGTATTCGAAGGATTCTTTTTTCCCTGCTTCAAATTTACGAACACTCCCACGTCTGTTTTAATCTAAGTGGTACAATCCAGCTTAGGGCTAAGTACAGGAAAGGATACTTTATTAATATAAAATAACTAATAACTTGAAGTTGTAAAATCAAATAATTTATAGCTTTTTTCATAAATGTATTACATTTGGTTGCATGTTAATTTCAAGTAAATATAAACCAAAATTAAAATTCTACTTTAGACTGATCATCTCATTTTACTTTCCAGTATTGTCATTGTTGAATACTGCCAAGCAGTAGATGGCGCTGCAATTGCTTTTGCAATATTTTTAAATAAGGATAGACGCTACCTTTTTTTTCTTTTCATAAAATGATTATTATAAGTGGTTAAATTAGAGTAGAGAGAGAGTTTCCAGACAGGATAATTACGCTGAATTATTGACCTTTCGTTTTCCGGGGTGTAACTGGAATAAATTTTAATATTCGACAGTCGATTCGGCTTTTATCTTATTGACATAGATAATTCAAGTATATTCAAATATCGAGTGTGAATGTACAATGTTTAAGGAAAATACTTAAAAGAAAAATTATTCAATAACTATTTAGATGATATTTTTATTTGCTTAAATGACAATGAAGATAACATTTCAATGATATATAGGAAAATACCGTGATAATAATTAAATAGATAACATTCTTTAAAAAAATTTGGTTTGATTGCCTAAGAAGGAAAATTTCCATGATAAAATTTCATTAAAAAATATATTCAGTCAATACGTTAGCGAAGAAAATCATGTAAGGAAGAAATACTGAGAAGCACTCACAAAAAGAAGAGTTTTTGAATTATAATACATGTATTAATCACAACAAATCAAATATCTTACACTTAAAGTTCAGTTCAGCTGTTCAAACGCATTTCTTGCTCATCTTATTATACATTTCAAAAAATCTTTTTTTTTTTGTTTTGAAATAGATTTTAATGATCATTTTAATATGTCTATTACAGAAAAATGTAATATTTCTATTTACATAGAAAAGGAAATATTATCTTTTCAATATTTTTATTTTACAGAAATAATAATTGTTTAAATATAATGCAGAAATACTATATTTAAATATTAATTTAGCAGTAGGCAAACAATATAATATCTGCTCGAAATAGTATCTGTTTCAAGCGGTATTCAATATGTACTAGGTCTTTTAATCACAATAGTAGATAATAGGTAATGTTATTTTAAATAAAATAAAAACAATCTGAAACAAAGAAAACGCATTATATATACAACCATATATATATACAACCATATGCACTACTCAAAACAATAAAAGGAAATTTTAAGCATTTTATAAAAAATAATATTATAAGCAATTTTTAATGTTATAAAATAAAATAAAAGGGAGCAACAAATGCAAATTTTCTGATTTTTTAATTTCCCAGAAAAAAAATTTTGAATTTGAAGTCGAAGACGACACTTTAGCATGAGCGAAGGATATTTGGCTTTCAACTTAATGTAAAACAAAGCGGTAACAAAATTTATCTATATTCAATTAGTAGTTAAATTATCTATATTCAATTAGTAGTATATCATTGAGAGTGCGAAATTATTTAACTGAATAAGAAGCATGGGAAAAGGTTGACTGGTTAGATGGAGACCAAACACACTATCAGAAGAAGCAGAAATTATTAGAAATTCTAAATGTGCAATTTCCAGGATCTGGAGTCGTTTTTAGGAAATTAGAAACGCAGGGTTAAAATCAGGACAACCGTAGACGTGTAACAATATCTATTGAAGATCATTATTTAACACTAACGGCTCAGAAACACCGAAATATGAATGTCATTCTTCATTCGGCTAGTCAGTACTACAGTCTCGATACAAATTTTCCGGAACTGTCTTCACGCTGTACAGCTGTATTCTCACTAACCAATGATATGTATCGCGTTAAAACTAAGGGAACTTCACGCCCGCAGAAGTGGGTAACAGGGCATACGTACTGAAAGAGAAATGAATGGCAGAGCATTCTTTTCTCTGACGAGTCCCGTTTTTCTCTTCACCCTGATAATACGCGTATTTTCATCTGGAGAGAAAACGGCATTATAAGCAATCTTGCTTTTTGCACGAAAGTGTCAGATTTATCTGTGGGAAAGTGATGGTCCATGTTGGCATTTCCATTGATTCACTGACCAACATATTATTCAAAATAGATCTCTCAACGGCCACAGATACAGGGATGAGGCTATCAGATCTTTTGAAGTCACTTACGCTATTTCAATTGAAGGTGACTTCATGTTAATGAACGACACTTTCAAGCCACATCGCTCTAGTTTGGTGAAGGATTTTCTTATAGAACATCCTCGGAACATTCCTTTTAGATGAGTCGCTGGACACCAACTACTTTGACAAACTCTCCGAGAACTGCAATGTGCTCTTCTGGATTGGTCGGAATACTCCAGCCCCTTATAAATAGCCTGATTGGCTCGATGCCTCAAAGGTTGATTTGTTTGTAGCTTAACGGTCACTTCATAACACGAGAGCTAGTTATACCACTGACCTACGACTTATAGTGGATTCCGAATTGCTACAAACATCCAAACCAAAGGTGGGATTCGAACACAGGAACTGTTGAACGGAATTCAAGAGTTCTACCTTAATTCGACGCGATGACTTAAAGGGGTTCAATGTTGCTGACCTTTGGGGGAAATCAAATCCTTTACTAAAAACAATTTTCTTTTAAGGTAAAGCCATTTTTATTTGTTTTTCTCATATGCACTAATAATGTTTTCATTCGTTTTACATCCAAATGCTCTATAAAACAAATTTTTCGTGCCAAACAAATATCATTTTTATCTTGTACAGCCTACTTTGTCAGCCAATAATGTATCAACTACTAACAATTTTCGGGATGAAAGATCAACTCACAACCTGAATATTCTATAATTAATTTGAGCAGCGTATATATGCGTGTGTATGATACCGTTAAATTATGAATTTTATCCTTTCATAGAATAACTAAATATTTCATCAAATAACTACAGAAATCAGCTAAAAAGTACAAAATTATTGAATTCTTCGATTTAAGTAAGTATTCTATAGAGTAACGATTACTTGTTCATTAAAATATGAAATTCGGGATTTGAAAGTTTTTTTATATTGGATCTATAGAAACTGAATAAAAACACATATAACTATTTTAGCTCCTTTGAAATGATGTGTGTGTGTTGACGCTTTATTTAGTTTTTTTTTTACTCATAGAATTCAGTCGGTATATTTATGAGCAATAATAAATTATATATTATCTACTTTCTTCTTTATTTATCAACTAATCATCCGCAATAAGAATAATAGCATTTTTCAAAAGAATTTATCTATTTATGATCAATTAATTTATCAATTAAATTTGAAATTGTTTATTTTTCAATTTAATGATCTATCATTAATTATTTCACGAAATTTGTTTTTTTTTTTTAGAATTTTTATAACCTTAAGGTTTCGTAAAATAACACTTTATATGTTATATCATTCTGTAATCAAGATATTAGTGGAATAGTTTTTATACAGTTTATTTTTTATTTTACTTCGATGTAAGATGAAAAAGAAATAGGGAAAAAGTAATATAAACACTAATAATTTAAGTCAATAATCAGATAGGTAGCATTTACTTTAATCACATTATAGAGTGAACTTACATTTTACAGTCTATCAAAGTGATAATGTGAAACCAAGGCCTGACTACTCTTTCTATTAAATGTGCTTTATTGATGGGGGACTTCTCCGCCATAGATTTTTAATGAGATTAAAATCTGAGACCTACCGACAAGTATTTCCAGGAAAAGAAAATTATCGTCTGAAATCATTTTTGCACTTGAAGTTGAATCCTATTGAAGTATATAAGTTAACTTAGAAATGATGGAAAAAATGTTTGTTTCACTTTGGATTCAATTATTCCCTTTCAACTGTTTTGAAAGCTTTTTTTTCCTGCATCACACAATTCGGCGGATGCATTTTGATTTCTGCCAAGCCCATAGTATGATTTTAACAGGTTGTCTCTGTGAGGTGTGTCTAAGAAATTGTCTCGGGAATGCTCCAGATCTGGAAGGTGGATATGAAAGAGAAAAACTTTTTAAGCATATTACGTAAATTTATGTTTGAATGCAAATAATAATGCGTTGTAGATACTGTTTTGTTTTGAGCCCCATCATAAATTTTAAAAAATATTGCATGATATAAATTGTAAATTTTTAATGAAAAGAAATTTAATTAATGATGGATGCTTTAAATTAATTCAATAAAATAAATAATATTTAAAAATAGTTATGTTGAATTTTCTGTGTATTTTAATGCTCAAATTTTAACAATGAATTGAAATTCGCTTATAAAGGGTGCTTCTTAAATGAAATTTTTCCATTTCTGTACAAATCATCTATTAAATTTAAAGAATTTTTAGTTTCTAGAGAAGATTGTTTTTAGATTTCCCATGTCATATTCTTTTTCCAATAATTCATCAATTTTGATAATTAAGTCATTTTATGACAAAAAAAAAAGAAAGAAAACTATGAATGAAGTAAATCTTTAAAGATTCTTATATACAATTCTAAGAGAATTACCTACAGTCATCTAAATCAGGGGTCAAATTTGATTAGGATTTTACTCAATGGTCATACTTGCATATGTGGGCTGTTTATATCAGGACCCACTGTTTCAAGAGGATTCTGAATCACTGCAAACGTCCAAGTCTTACGAGAGATGCGATCCTACGAGTAGTTGAACTGAAGTCCAATGCGCTAATCCTTCGGCTTCAAGATCGACAACGGGATTCGATGAATGTTTCCTGGAGATATTACGCTTCTTCACGAGTTCTTTCAATCCTCATCCTTGTGCTGAAGCTTAAGAACAGCTAAATTAAGTTGGAAAAGTAATTACCTTCAGGTTTTACATTTTCTTGTCGCTTAATGGTGATATTTTGCATACGGTTGATAATTAGACAGTAATCTACAGTAAATCGGGATAAATATGACCTCGAAATCTAATAAACCTCTAACCTAGAGAGGAGAATCGAAGTAAAAAATTTGAACATGGTTCGTTTCTTGAAGCTGAGGCCATAATGCTAACCATTACGTGACCAGCTGGATATTTTGATAGTCAAAATCTTATTTATGGCAATATTCACCTTTTAAAGCTGTAGTCCGGCCAATGGCTGAGTGGTTAGCGTCCCTGACTCCTGGGCTGTTAGTTCCGGGCTCGAATGAATCCCGGTTTGGGCATGGACGCTTCCTTTTTCTCTCTTTCTATGTACCTTTGTCTTTTCTTATTTTGAGATGATGGATGAATGTTTCTTGCCCTATAAACGGGTTTGTAATGATGTGAAGTGAGTAATGCTACTCGTACCTCCATGACTTGGTTCACAAGTGCCCTCCGGATAACCAACTCAAGACCGGAAAATAAGTACCAGTTTCCAGTCTTGTTGTGAGCGATGGGTTCAATCACCCAGTGCCCCTCCATTACAAAAAAATAGTTTCGTGAGACAGGAGCACTGGAAGTGAGGAAAGAAAAAAAAAGTGGATTTCTTGCTTAACGTAATTCATGGGGTGATGTAATTCATGTGATATATCCTTCCTGTCTGTTAAATAATAGAAAACATATCACATGAGTTATATTATCTGGCTTATATATATTCTTTTGGCGCATTAAGAACCAGAAAAAATATTAGTTTGGGGGAAAAAGAAATCCATTAATTTTTTGGTAGATGGCTGTAGAGATCTGTTTCATAAAGTACCGATCTAACAATTTTAGATTTATGCTGGTGGGAAGGTAATATTTCCTACTAAAAATTCTTTACAGTTTTTTATTTATTCCATTCAGTTGTGAGTTAAAAATGTTAAAATTGGAATCCAGCAAAAAGAAAATTGAGTACATTTTACAGGTTTTCTTTCATACAGGCAAATAACCAAGGGGCTGTAATTAGAAATGCTTTTAATGGTCTAGATACTGTTGTAGCTAATTACGTACTATTTTAATTTCGTTGATTAAGCATAAGTATTTTTGATGTTAAAGGTAGGCCCGTTATCGAAAATATCGATAAGATCACAGAAATTATTTAAGTGGACATATATTTTAACATGCTATCCACCATGATTTACACAATTTGTACAAGATGAATCCGAAATATATCAAATAAAGTCTGGAAAATCACATAAAAATTATGGATTTTTTCCCCAAACTAATATATCATATGAATAATGAAGCTCCTATAAGATGCTACAAATGTTTAAATGCCAGAGGTAAATAAGTAGAGAAGTAAGATTGTATGAATATAAAATTTTTTTTTTTAAAGAAAATATTGCGTTTTTAAATTTCATAACAAAAGTGTCATTATTTTTTGTTAACCCTCGTTCATTTTTCAATGGAGTGATTATTTCCAAATTGTCTTCGAAACTATGCCAATCATAAAAATTAAAATTTTAGTATAATTTCTGAAATAAAAGTTGGGAAATTTTGATAATCATGATTGTACTTTTTAAAAGAATTTCAACATTATCAATCCTCCAGCAGCCTAAAGAGATGAACGAATATTCAGTATATTCTACCGATGTCAAAGTATTAAATTTTAGACAAAACAACACGTTTCAAACATTCGACCTATCAGTTTTCGAAAACAAGAGCACAATATAATAAATTAATAGTATGTGGTTCAAATATCTTTTTCTATGAAAACTCATGAAGGTTGTGATAAACAGAACAAAACAATAATAGAAAAAATTTTAAAAATAAGACCCGTCACCATATTGTGAGTGTGGCATGCTTTACATTTGACACAATATTTATTGTATTAGTTTATTACACTTACATCATAATTTCAAAATGAATCAAAATTGAAAAGTGGCTTCTTATTCAAGATGAATTGGCAGCAGAAATTTTTGCACTCTGGCCTTTTGGTCAATAGACTTGTACGACGTTGGTACGACGGGTGGAACCAAATGTCTAGTGATTGGAAAATAAGGTTTGATGTGCTAAATTTGGTGATTACTCAGATTATTTTTTGAATGCAAAAGCTAATTTGACAGAGACTTACGATAGCAAATAGATTTCAGACAGCTACAAACAACCTTAATGCAGATTGTGGATCTAACCAAAGAACTTAAAATGTCATAACATTTGAGCATAGAAAAATGTGTTATAGAAGATAAATGATATAGGGGTGAACGATACGTAATTTATTCCAAAGAGTATGCATCATCCTTTCTGAGATTATGAGTGTGGCATAGGAAAACAAATTTGACAGTGGCATATTATGATGTTGCCAACAGCCTAAATCAGCATCTCCGAAACAAATAGTATCGCCAGCTGTTTGCGAGCAATCGTTATGGGTATTTATGTTAAGTGGATATGTGAATGACGGTGAGATGAATAAGATTTCCACAGATTGTTAACGACAAAGGAAGTCAGAAGCCGTCGTTCTTTGTAAAATAAGCTCTTAGTTAAAGACTGAATACAATGCGAGTAACGAAGAAGTGTTTCTACGCACACGAGTCAGTAGTATATATCATCAATTTTATTTTACGAAGAGGGACAAATTCAGATGTCATATGTCGTTCACGATGTGTGGACACCCACAAATGATGTCTCACAGTCCATTCATCCTTTTGGTACAAGTACCCACAAAAACAGTTCGTGAACAGCCGATGATCCGGTCAGTATCGGAGATACACATTTCGAGTCTTCGGGACATCACAATCTGTCTATTGTTAAAGCCTCTTAAATCATTAATCTTTTCAACGAAACACACCCATCATCACAGGAATGTTGCTTCACATTCTTTGGAATTAATTATGTGTCAAACACACCGGATAAAGTCCATTAGTGACAAACTATTGAAGGTCATATTTTAGCTCTTCAATGTGAAATTAACGATTGGGCATTATATTTTAAGGAAAAAACTCGCACAAAGATTATTCATTAAAATTATAATTGTAAATAACACATCTTTGATGATATGACAAATATTATACATCAACCGAATTTATGATAAAAATAAAAACTATTGTTTTTAAGAGACTATATTAAAATTGACTTTATGAAAAAATTTTACGCTAAAAAAATTTCTTTAAAAATAAAAAAGCATACATAATTTTCCTGTAATTGTAACAATAATTCAATTTTATAACAATTTGAAATACTTTTATGCAAAATATAAAAATTTAGTAAAAATATGAATTTCTTTTTTTTTATTTTTATTTTTTTTTTTTTTTAAGTCGGGAAAAATATAAAAAAATGTGAATAATTTAATAAAATACAGTTAATTTTGATAATCCAAAAGTAAATTTTTCCAATCAATCATAAATATTGAACATTTTAATCACAATTTTAAATATTTCAATTATTTAATTTTGTAAATCATCTTGATATTTTGCTTTGAAGATAATTAAAAACTTTTGAGTTTATAACAAGAAAAAAGCAAAAAATACATAAAGATAAAAAGCAATCTCAATTCTATTAGATTAAAAAAACTATCAAACACAATAATATGAAATCGAACTTATCAACTATAAGATAACCAACTTTCTGGAAAATGAGGAGTGAATGACTTTTGGAGATTGTACTTATACAAGAACCTTGAAACAAATCACTAACTATAATGTTAATGAGTTATTTCTATTGGATAGAAAATGATATTTATATTTTGACTACAAATAATTTGGAAGTTATAATCTCATAAATAATATGGTTATTAAATGTAACTTTTCAAGTCTCAGAAAATTTAAAATTTGAATTTCTTAAATTAGATTAAAATACAAATTTATTCTCGATTACAAAATTTGAAATTAATTTCAATTTCATATAAACAGTAATAAACTCTATTCCCAATTAAAATCTTTTACTTTAATTTCTAAGAAAATTTCATTTCTATTTTCTAAAGATTAATCTTGATAAATTTTTTTTTAATCAGAATCTTAAGTGATTAAATACCGAAAATTACTTGATATTTAATTTCGAAATTGAACAATGAAATAAATGGTTCATATGTAAATGTATTAATTGTAAAAATTATTTACATTTAGCTACAAACAATGAGAATTTAATTACTTTATGTAATTTATAGAACATTTAATTTTAATCACCTGGAATAGATTTTTATAAATATTTGTGTGTAATTAATAGAATCGATAAAAGTAGTGTCAATAATTCAGTCTAATTTTGTCTTAAACTTACTGCTATTATTGAATAAAAAAAAGCATAACAGATATTTTTCTTATATATATATATATATATATATATATAATAAGAATTAACAGATATTTTTACGATTAACATGTGCTTGAGTTACAAGTTGCATACAACCATGTCATATGGAAGAGAAATTTAGAGAATATGGAAAATGGCTTCAAGGAAATATTGCTATTCCAAAGCTTCCGATAAATCGCAGAGTGCCATGACAGAATAGCTAGGACACAAGAGACTCATTGACAGTTTTTACTAGGTGAAATCATAGCCCACTTGGAATGTATGCATATGTAAATCCACGATTTTATCCAAGTAACTCAAAATAAAGCCGATTGAATTCAGTTTTGGCGATGGTTACCAGAAAATGGAAACATTAGAGGTTACACAACTAGTTGTCCTTGAGTAATAACGCCTAAAACAAAACTTTCGTATGGCAATAGGTATCAAAAGAAGCAAACACAAGTAGAACGAGATCTTCCTGTTGTGTCTTCAGCCACAGATCTACCAATAAAATTCGCATGTTTTCTTTCAGGTTTTCTATGCTGCGCTGGTAGCAATAAGCTTAGTGTTGTGACCTTCATTTCAACCGATCGTAGATTCAAATCCCATCTTTGACTGGTTTTTGATAATTAGTTCCTGTCGAATTAAACTTTGACACTCAACGGTCACTTTTGAACACACTACACTAGGTTTTCCAATGTTATAGAACGGTCTTTGGATTAAGGACATACTGGTTAGACTAGACTTCCTTTGAAATATTATCAAGTACTATTGTTCAATAAAAGATGGTTATGACTAATTGGATGCCATCTGTACCTCTCTACCTACTTAAAATATAATTAAATGTTAACTTCTTTCCTACCACAAAACTGATAATCACAACAGAGCTTAAACTGTATTCAATGCCAATTGAGAATACGAAAACATTACTCAAATTCAGTTTTGGCGTTAGAACTAGTAAGAACCTAGGACTTTCATTTAGGTATTTGATCAGTTTAACACCGACACAAATTAACGGTCTAGCAGAGTTTATTTCGTTTATTCCATTTTAGATGTAAGTTACATGGAGATCAATTACTCAGTGGACTTAGTCTTAAATGTTGTCAAAAGCACATATATTGAGTAATACGACACAAAGATCTATTTAATTATTTATTGAAACCACCAAAATTAATTAGAAGAAGTAATCAGTAAATGGCTAAATGATATAAAAATGCTAAATGATTATTACCACGACCGAACTAGATAAAGCACAGGAAGCAAGTAGTGAAGTGCTCGTGAGAAAAGTTTGGAGATATCTGACGCATAGTTACAGTCTGTCGCTAGTTTTCCAAATAACTAGACTTTCACGAGTGGCTCAAAACGCAGGTAGTGTGCGTGCGTGCGCGTGCGCGTGATAAACTAACATCACATATATATCCCGCGTATTTCTGCTCTACGTTCTATAACGAATATTTCTAGATTAAGTAATTTTTTATAACTACTGCAGACTGTTTAATTGGAGTGTTTTGAATGCATAGTGTACAAGGTGTTTCTTTTGATTTACGAATATGAATGGACAACAGGAAGCACAATTACAATAAAATATTACATTTTAATACACACACATTATACAATATATATACATAGTCACGTGATAATGAAACAGACAGAATCACAAAAAGTTAAAAATATTTGGTTGTCGATGAGATAAATTACTTCATAGGAAAAATTTCGTTCACATCTGAAAAGAAAAATGAAATTAGTCAAATGTTAAACACATACAATTCGCAATTTTAGCATGTAAAACTAAGTTTTAGTTATAAATGAACTTAAAGAAAAATTTGTTCTAACTAAAAAAAATACAGTTCAGGCTTTTGTATCAAAAACTATTTTTATTCAGTGTTCTTGAAAATTACTTCGAGTCTTTTCTAAAAAGTATCTAGAATATAAAATCTATTTAGCAGTTTTCTAATTATTAAGCAGTGCCCATGGCCCTTGGTCATGAAAACAGATGGATACTGTAGGCCTAGGCTTCTAATACGCGCTATCGTACCCCTGAGTTTAGTTTAATCAGAACAAAATTAAATCATGCCAATCTACTTTAATTTGGCATAATTTTCATTCTATTGACCTGTTTAACTACAATCCATTTATTTCAATGCATTTGTAATCTATAAAAATCCTGGGTTTTCAACTTACATGAGAATATTCGCCCCCAAAATTATGCTAAAAATTGTAATCGAACCAATAAACAATTAATCTAAATTCAACATCGAAGACATTTAGATACCAACCCTACAAAAATCTTACACAAAATATACAATTAATGTAGGCTCATTAAAAATAAGGTGTTCACAGCACTCTACGCTCTGTTAAGTTTGTTTCTTAAACATATGAAGTAGAAGATTCAGTTAACCAGTTTGATATCACTGCTTCACACTCGCCTTACCTTAAGGATAAGTTCAGAAACTTCATCTGGTTAGCACAAAAAAATTCGTTTTATTGATCATTTGGTTATAAAATGAAAACAAAATTTGTCACTCTAAATTCTTTCTACACAGGAAAGTTGATTTGACCCGATTCCATAGTTTAAAGTGAATTCCAAGGAGCTATAAGCATTTAAGATTAGTATGAATTTGGTTTTTCACCCTACCACCACTTTTCCTCACCTGGAGTTAGTTTAGCAAGAACCTACATCTTAAAATTTTTAAGACTTATGTTCTGAAACATTCATTCTCATGGGAATTGAACACGAACTTCTTAACTGGCAGAAGGGTTGCCAATTTGTATTCGATAGAAATTGAGCATTTATGTTTGTTGATTGTGTATTGTTGTCTAAGATATTTTAATCCATATAAATACAGTAATTAAGTCAAATGTGTGTGTGTGAAACAGTACACGTGACAAGATTGGTTGGTTGGTTAGTTTTAATGGAGCAAGGTCCAAGCAAGGACAAGCTGCGCCAGACATGAGTTGAAAATTATAATTTCCTTCGCACACGTGACAAGAATATAAGTATTAAAATACAAACGTGTATATTCCGTGCTCTGTATGTCATTTACTCTAGTGCCGTACTGCTGACATTTTTGGGAGACGTTAACTATGAATAATTATCCGAAACAAATTTTTCCATCTAAGAAAATTTCCCCATTTGTAAACAAAATTTAATTTTATTTGGTCAAATATATTGTGCTTTTAGCTCCAACAGTGATATTTTCATTAAAAGTTAGCATTTTCATAAAGTAAAAGTTTTTACTTCCCATAATCTATGCACCTGATGAAGTAAAGATTTAAGGATAAGATCTCGGCAATCTCTCCAGTTATCAAGTAAAACACCAGTATATGCGACACTTTCCACTTGTGTGATTTTTGTAGAATCCTTCGATTAATTGTGTGGAAAGTATAAAAACATTGTTTTATCAACAAATATATCGATACAATCAACTGCCCTTAACTAAAAAAACATCTTAAGTACTAAATCCTGCATCTCTTATCCAATTAGATATCTTGTTAAAAAAATCTTTAAACAAAAGCTAAATTAATGAAATTAACTAATGATTAGTTATCTACTATTTACTGCAATTTTTATAAAATAAATATATTAATTAGAATAGCTTTAATTGTCTATTAAATGCATACCTTAAGAAATCTTTAAATGTTTTAACTATCTCGCAATTAGGAAGTATTTAATGCATTATTAAGACTAATCCAAACTAAATAGGTTCCCATGCTACTATGTTGAGAGTATTTTAATTATCATTTCATAAGTTCTTTGGGGTTTTTTTTTTAATTCAAGTCTTTTTTCCAACATGCCCGTAAATCAATAAACCAAATTTTAAAGTACTAATTAATACTTACACTTTTACTTCTCCCACAAAATATTTATTCTATATTGGTTTTTGAATGAAAAAAGAGAATTTAAAAATATTTTATATATAAATATTGTATTCAATAACCTTTAATTGCTGTATCTAAAAACAGTACTGGTTTCAGTCAGTATGGATATGCGAGTTCATTAGATAGCTGATGGAATTCATAACATTGTTGTTGTGCTAATAAATTATGTTTAATCTCCTTATTATCTGTCTTTAAGGCACAAACATTACATGGTGTCAGAAGTAAAATTGAACTAAGAGAACGATAAGAAATTTGAAGAGTCAATATTTTGAAGTATGGCTGAAAGAAATTACTGTGTGTAGAACTGGAAAAGAAGGTCTTGTTTTCAGAGTCAAATTGAAATTTGTAGCTTTTCTGCTTAAAAAATTTCCATCTCATTAAGAAAAATGAAAACATTTGAACAAGTGAATTTAACTTCAGCACGGGAAATTTAGTAAACTGGAAATTTTACGTCAAAAATTAAACAGCTATATGTTGACTAAACTTTGGTTTGAAGAGTTTGAAGCCCGACAACGTGGAAGAAAAAAATCAGCAGAATAGCATTTTTAAGGGGCGAATGCGATATCTAATAATTTAAGTATGTAGAAAGACGGTCTCCGGGGATGTATGAAGATGACAAATATTGAGAACAATTTTGTTCCACGCCAAAATGTTATGCTTTTAAAATATATTTCTACGCACAGCAAGGTCAACGTTTTGATATATATTTGACACTGCTGAAAACTCTAATGCTAGAAATACTTCTCTACAAGAATTGCTGATTGAACCACAACTCTGAAGAACGCTGCAGAGTTTAAAGTTTTTTAAGTTAGCAAGAAAACCATCAAGGAATAAATACTAAAAAGAATGATGTGAACTCTAGTATTTTATATCCCATTCACTCTCCAAAGAAAAGGTTAAGAAAACTGTTGAAATTACAAAAACATTTCTTAAGAAATCTTATGAGGATAAAGGTTTCCATTTCTGGGTTAGATTTGTCTTCTGAATAGTTCATGTTCAATCGGTGATTAACCGTTTGAGCGCGGCGAAGCGCAATTGCGCTTCGCTTGTTATATTTATAAGAAAACTCTTCAGTACTCAAACGGTTAAAGACAAAATTATCCATTAAATTGCAAAATTTGGAATTACTGAGACTTGCGAAAATTATTAAAACGTCAAGAAAAAGAAGTCTTAATTTGATAAAAAATAAAATATTAAAGTAGGTGGTAATGTGTGCATATATAATCTTAAAACTTTGGAACATTGAATAAAATCACAAGGTTTTATAATATGCAAGCCACAAATAATAGCGTCCTCACGAGAAATAGAAAATATTTTAAATTGTCAAAAGTTAGGACACTTTAAATCTGATTATGTTGACTTATATTTTCTATTTAAAAATAGTGAGTAATGACGAGAATTCAGTTTGAAGTTCCAAAAATTCCTCTGTTAATCAAATGTATTGAATTCCCAAAATACTATTCATTACCAGATCAAATTTGAACGTATTGTCAATTTCTTTCGCACCTAAAGGATGAAGAGATTTAAAAGCTTAAAAAGGATACGATGTAGAAGGGAGAATATTGTATTCAGTAACTTAACTGTTCAATCTGTATCTAGCAACACTTGTTACTGGTTTTTAGTCAGTTTATTGTACGCAATGTCATTAGATAACTTTTATAACAAGAAATTATGAATTCCATCAGTTATGTTTAATCTCCTGATTATCTTCAATGTACAATAAACATTACAATGCATACTAGGGCTCATTAAACCGGGACCTGCAATATAAATGAGATTCAAAACCGCTGCAAACATCCAATCTTTCTAAGATCATGGCGTTAATCTTTTAACTGCTAGCTTTACTCAAGTTGCTTAGCGAATCTTCAGATTTAGTCTTGTCGAGTAATCTAACCAATCAGTTCAAAGAATCTAATAAGTTTTCTATTGCTTCAAGAAAGCATAATATCAGAGTTAAATCCTGCACCCATTAAGTTCTATCAAATTTGTAGACTTTCTAGTCTTAAGTTTTACGAGGCTATAATTTCGTTGCTCTACTCTTCCAAACATTATCATGTGGTATTCAATTCACTCTAAACTTGAGTGAGGATTTTACTTTGGTGTTGGACTTTTATTTTCTAACAGTAACCTAACCATTGTGGTATCATTAACATCAAAAAGTTTACATTCTCGCTAAGGGTTCCAATTTCCAACAATCTGTCTTTGTTGCAAAATGTATTAAGAATTTTGTTACTCAGTTTTTAATACCAGAGAAAGGAAGTGGTGTCGGCTGTTAGTCAGCAGTTATGTTCCTTAATATTGGAAAGTAAATAAATCAATTATATAGCCCAACTTTTTTAACAATGTGAATTTGTTAGTAAAAACTAGTTATTATAGTATATTATGCAATTTTTACTACTATAATACTTAGTAGTAAAAATTGATCAATTTAATTTAAGCAACACCACGTTTAATCATGGTATTTTATAGATATTTAGTTAAATGAATATTTAACTTACCACTTTTCAAAATTAATCTGTGATGATAATTCTATCCCCAGCATCTTTTTGCTGAAATAAAATACAAAGTTTTAATTTTTATACATACAAAAAAAAAAACTAGAAAAATAAATTTAATCTAAAACTATCCAATAACAGGATTCTTAATTTACAAATACCATTAACCAAACTGATTTTTGAAACTAACTTTTGAAAATTTTAACACTTTTTATTTAAAATGCAAATCTTTTCAAAATATTGTAAAAGCCTATTTAAAATCTCACGATATCAGATTAAATTTTAAATGAAATGAATGTTAAAAATATTATGAAAATATCTTAATTGTCAAAAACTGCACTTCCTTAATCAATGATTAATTCAAAATACATTAACACATTACGTCTTCAATTATGCAAATATAAGAATTTTCAAATTTGGAATAATTGAATATAATTACGAAATCTAGTTCATTTTAATATAATTTATCTATGATACATCAGTTACAATAATGTGCAATAAAACTTCTCTTAATTTGAAAAACTGATTGAATATTTGCTAAAAACATTTTTAAAGCTTTCAAAATGGATATTGAACAATCAAAAGTCCCCATAATAGTTTCTTCATTTGTTTCATTAATAACCTTTTAGTAAATTCTTAATGACATAAAATTTAAATTTTAAGCATCCTTAAATGCTCAGAATGAAGTTTTCGAAGATTTTCCTCTTTATTTTTTCATAAATTAAAATTTCTATACGAATCTTTTTGTACATTTAAGCATTCCAATGTTTCTAAAATGATCATTCAAAAAATTTGTTTCATAACATTAAAAGAAGCTTTAATATTATGCGTTAAAATGAAACAAAAGAATATTCCAGTTGATTGGTTAGACTTTGACGCATTATAGTCGATTTGTTTGTCGCTCAATAGTTTTTTTGCAGATGAGGAATTGGATGAAGTCTACAGTTTAAACTGAATTCCAAATCACTACAAACATCCAGAAATGAAACAAAACTGTTGAATCAAAATCCAGTGCAATAGCAATTGGCTGCCAGTCCGGTTTCATGAACTACCGTTAAATGTGACAGATTGTTTTACAAACTAAATTATTCTTATTTCTAAATAAAAGCAATACTAAACTTAATTAAGATAAAATTTAAATTGAAGTTAACTTTGGATTATATTGGCTTGTTTGTTACTCAACGCGGTCATCTTTTGATCACGAAATGTAATTTGATCAGGACCAGCAGCTTAAATTGGATTTCGAATCCACAAACTGTTGAACCCAAAACTAGAGCGCTAACGATTCAGATGCTGACCCGAATTGGTCAGGACTTGTGGTTTAAAACAGACTGATTAAAAATGAAACTCAGATCTACAAGTTGTTGAAATGGAAAAAAAGATAACTCTCTAATCAGCTAATTCGGCCAATGTGCTGCATTGGTAACCAAATACAAATTTCTCAAGTTCTTATTTTAGTCATTTATCAAAGAACTTTTTTGAATTATCAGAATTTTTAAGATAAATCAAAGTATTCATTCATTTATCAAGTAAAAATGTCACACTATTAAATGTTGTCATGCGAGCGTATAAATGGTTTTCAGCAAATCAGTTTGAAAGTTTGAATTTTACATTAGGACTGGATGATTACTTTTATTTCAAATACTCTTAACCAATTATGTCCCGTACTCACTTTTGTAAACAGAATCTAGAGCTAATTAAAAACTTGAATTTTCTAAACCAATTCCGATCACTATTGTAAAAATAACAATTGCAACAGATTCAGTAAGTTTCTTTTATACAAGACTTCACAAAATTGTGTACTTATTCCTTCAAGCTAGTTTCATGGAAACAAAACTAAGAACAGAATTTTTTTTTTTAAGTAAATTTGATCCTTAAAACTAAATTCAAATTATCAAAGTTTATTTTTTAATTTAAATATAACTTGTGAAATTTGAATTAATAAAATTAAATATTTGTAAGTGACAAAAAATTACTGCTTTTTTAACTAACGTGCATTAGTTGGTCGTATTAATGTCTCGCAACGCGGAAGACCCAGAAACTTACCATTCATTTATCTAAATATATTGTGAAGTATTAACTTTGATTCTTCAACACTAAATTTTCTTCACAACATACAAATTATATATTAAGTAGTATCTGAATTTTTTAATATCTTCAGAGATAATTAAAATTTATCTTAAAATACTCATAATTGTTAAACTGCTTTTTATCGAAAACTTTGTTAAAATATATCAATTGTTCTTTAATGACTTCACACAAATAAAATTTTGTTTCTCAAACCAAAGGATGAGTGGTTTCCTAAATTTGCTTTGCAAGTTTATATTATTGTTAATATTTATTACGAATATTAAATTTCATTAAATTTAACTAGCATTCCTTAATGTTTCCTAGTAACCTTAAGGAATACCAATTTCTGTTGCAATTAACCTGAATATTGTTGAAAGTTAATTTAAAATAATTTAAACTTTTTTTGGATCAAATTTAAACATTTATGATGAATATTCAGTGGTTAATGTACGAACTTTATCAAGCATCAAGGAGTAATATTACAATAAGAGATTTTAAATTTAATATTTGAGTCAAATCCTGAAAACCTAAGCTCAAACGACAGCCCCCCCCCTATATAGTACCAAGGCCAACACTAGATCTGTTTTTTGGACAAAGGGCACTGAAGTGTGAAGCGCAAATCCCAGTTTGGTGGTTAGCCTAAAGCAAAAATCAGATTTCAAAGTGACAGAAAATATTGACTAAATGGGATACTAAGACACTATAAAGCAATTTTTTAAAAATTAGTATTCACAATGAGACTTAATTTCTTATATATACTCACGTTGACGCCAAAAGAGAAACTTTAAGTCTATGTCATCTTGAATGGGTCTAATAAAATCACTGCACAATCCCAAGACAGTGTCAAAAAGTAAGGACATCGGTACAATAATGCTTAGCACACTGATGAGCAACGAATACGAAGCGTCCATTTCGCTGCGTTCAATTTTTTTGCAGTGTTCAAAATTAAAATTCTCTACATGTCCTCTATGCGTAAAACGTCTTTAATAATTTAAAAAACTAGATGCACTTTGGCTGACAGTTTAGAGCCGGTAATTTGTAAGCTTTGACGAAAGTATCACACGTGATGCTTAATATTTGCATGCTCTAAATTACAGTAATATTTTACATGTGTGTGAAGGTGGTGCATTTATTTGGTGTATTTGTTATTATTCTTTTAGTATTTACATATGGCAATAGAGGACGCTGTACAATAAAAGGAAATGTTGAAACAGACAGTTTTTTGTCAAAAGAAATCCATCTGTCTTCTCCACTCCCATTCATAAAAGAAGGAAAACGTGCATTTTGAAAACATAAAGTCGGGCTCTAATGGTTGAACAAATAACAGAATTAAATAAAATTTAGAAATAATGCGTACGCGAATTTGTTTTCACGGAATTAATTAAATAATCTTATAAATCATTTGAATTTGAAAGTCAGCTTTTCAGACAGCTTTTCAAAAAATAATCAACAGAAATTTCTTTTTCTCTTATTTTGAGTTTTTACAAGGAACAATTATACCAGAGAATGCTTTGAAGGCTTAATATACTTTATATTAAAAGTAAAACACGGGAGTCATATATAGGAGCCCTTGTAATAACATATAGTTTTTTTTCCCTATTTTATATATTATTATACACACATTTTCTATTCTATATGTTATTGTACATTTTCTATTTTACATATTATTATATACATTTTTTCTATTTTAGTAATAAGTTATTTAGGGTCTCTGTAGCTTGGTGGGAAAGGCCGTCGTTCTGACTGAAAGGTAGCAGGTCCTATACCTGACCCAGCCGAAAACTATCATATCGAGAAGGCTTATTTCCGCAGGAATCAGTGTTTTTTTTTCTAGTAGAGAGGAATGTAATAGCTCAGGTGTTGACATTTTCACTTCACCATGTTCAGAATAAAGACTGAATGGCTAAAATTAGTGGCACCTCAATCGGCAGAATTAGCAAGTATTCCAATAACCCATTAGTTTAAGCTATTTAACTATATAAATATAACTGTATAAATAAACCAGTATAAATATAACTGGAATATTTTTCAGTACAATTAGTATTTTGGCCTCTTTTGGCTCAACAATTCCTAAGTTCGATTCACATCTCTTACTTGGGTGCTTGTAATGGTTCAAAATCCTCTTTACATTTTAAATCTCATACCAATTAATCCTCGTGTGCAAAATATGACCGTTGAGTGACAAACAAAACAAACTAACACAAATAAAATATCGATCTAAATTTTAACGTAATTATTATATTATCTAAATTTCAAGTCTGTAAAACAAACTGTAAAAGGCAAAATAGTAAGCGGATGAGGGAGAAGGCATCGCTTTTGTTTATTTTAAGTAATTAACTGATTCAGTACCTAACTCAAACCAAAGTCCTCATGTTGAAATGATCAATAAGCATTAAATATGCACTATTTTATATTTTTCCCTTACTTTTGTGTAGAAGCTTATACATAAAAATATAATAAAATGTAAAGTAAAAAATTAATTTAATCGCATTTGATATTGGGAGAATAAATTTTACAGTTCCTTTAGAGCAGTTTAAAGAGCTGTTAACTGCGATATGGATTGAAAACTTGGAATTGAATTTTAAAGGCTATCCTAGAAAATGTAATACAAAAATTAACACCTAATTTGAGCAAGATTTGAGCACTTGTATAGTATTATATTTGGATACTTATTCTATTATATAGAGCATTCAAATTCTAGGGCAAAGTAAATATAAAAATACGACAATTCGTCATCACAATAAAAATAAAACATTCCGTCATCAGAACTTCTAAGTACTTTCAATGTTGACATTGTGTCATTTGTTTATAACATTGTTTATTTGTTTGTTTACTATTATTACCTTTACTACAATCTATTTCTAAAGGCCGCTAAGGCCTAGTTGGTTTGTGTATCTCGTTCTCGTTGTCGGTAGGTAGTGAATTCAATTCCCTGCTTAAACAAAAATTCGTCTTGTGGACAAAAAGTGGCTACGTTAAATAGGTCATGTTGCAATGTCTTCCTAGTGAAATGGAGATGGCACATTAGGTCTTGGTGTTTCTCAGCTTGCTCTTTGCACAAGTCATAAGTTTCTGATGATACATTAGAAGACAGTTACCGAAATCAGTGATGATTTTGACTAGCTGTTTTATATATAATAAATTTAAAACACGTTTGTAAGTGCTACAAAAGTTTGTTATTTATAGCCCACTGTAATAACTGGAATAGGTCCCAATCAGCTTTGAGAATAACTGTAAGACTAATGCTTGAAAATATTTTTAGGATTTTCATTGACAACCGTCGTGTTTTCTCTTTATAAAGGCTTATTGAAGCTGCCAAAGGAATGTGCATATAAAATTGTTCAAGCTATCATGGGAATAAACAAATGTTTATACATTATTACTACTCTCATCTACTATTGTTTAAAAATGACTGGAAATGAGACATGACTTTTGAAACAGAAATTCCTACTACTCTACCCCAATGAGCATAATAGGATAATATAAATGGGATCACTTTGCATAGCAAATAAAACCTTATAAAAATATTTAACGCAGTGATTCTCAACCTGTGGGGCGCGACCCCCTAGGGGGCGCGAGCACACTAATGGGGGGCCGCGAGTATATCCAAGAGAAAATGTTATTTAAAAAAATTGATTAAGTGACTGAAAGGAAAGAACACACACACACATACAAAACAAAATACATTTCGACATATTTAATAATTAACTTATTAAATTCAAGCAACTTACTAAATTAAAAACAAATTTAATAATTATTAGTGACTTCCTTGGGCCTGTCTTCAAAGAAGCCACTGCAGAAAATCCAGTTTCACAAAGGTAAGATGTTGAAAATGGTAGTAGAATGTGAAATGCCCTTGTTTTTAGTGCAGGAAACTCATCATCCACTCCTGCCCAAAATTCAAAGAGTGATTTATTACTAAATTGTCTTTTGGTTTCGCCGCTTGCAGTGAAGTCTATGAAGGTTTCTTCCTCTTCGATTGAGAGTCCTTCTGGAGTATTTTGAAATGGATCCCTCACCCACTTGTAACTTGATATCAGTTGATCGTCAGCAAGAAAGTACTCTTTAAAATTCTTTGCTAGCATTGCTAAATGATTTTCAATGATTACAAAAACAACTTTTACATATTGTTCTTCAGCCTTGTAAGTTTTAATACAATCATTCAAGTTTGTAAACATTGTTAAGTTTTCTTGCTTTAAATTTCTGCTCCACAATTCCAATTTCCTACGAAAAGCATTAACTTTATCACTCGTATCCAATATATGTGTATTTGCTCCTTGCAGTTGAAGATTCAAGTTATTTAATTTCTCGAATATGTCGACCATGTAGCTCAATTTCCACACAAATAAACTATCGCGAAAATTCTCAGTTTCCGGTCTGTTTTCCTCTTCTAGGTAAACGGCGATTTCTCCTCTTAATTCATAAACACGTTGCGAAAATTTCCCTCGTGATAACCATCTTGCCTAGCAATAAAATAGTAACGCTGAATGTACTGCACCCATGTCCTTACAAAGTGCGGAAAAGATTCTTGATTTCAGGGGTCTCATTTTTATATAATTTACTACGGTTACAACCGTAGTTAACACAATATTCAAACCAGGACTAATTTCTTTGGAAGCCAAAGCTTCTTTGTGGATCATTCAATGTGTCCAGACGCACTGTGGCGATTTTTGTTTCACAAGTGCTTGAATACTTTGGAATCTTCCTGACATAGAACGAGCACCATCCGTGCATATTCCGACGCAATTTTTCCATTCTATGTTTGCCTCGTTCATAAAATCATTTAAGATAGCAAATAAAGCGAGTGCTATTGCTTTGAGTTCTATTGGTTTGCAGAAAAGTAACTACTGACAAATAATCTACTACTGATGATTTGTCATTTCTACTACTGACAAATCATCACAAAATCTAACATGGGCAATGAAATGAGCATCTTTATTACTATCTGTTGCCTCATCGAGTTGTATTGAAAACAATTTGTAATTAAACTTCAACAAAAGCTGACACTCTACATCTTCAGCTACATCAGCAATTCGACGGGCAACAGTATCATTTGAAAGAGGTATAGACTGCATTTGTTTTGCAAAATTATCTCCAAACATAATTTCTACAATATCAATCGCGGCTGGCAAAATAAGCTCTTCACCAATGGTGTGAGGCTTTTTACATCTGGCTATTTTATATGAAACTTTGTAAGAGGCAATTAAAGCTTTTTCATTCACAGGCAAAGTTTTTTTAAACAATGATTTTTGCTTTTCATACAATTTTAATTTTAATTCGAAGAATTCTCTGGGTTTGTTTACGTACTCACTATGAAGCGTTACCAAATGTCGTTTAAGTTTATTAGGTTTCATGCTGTCTGCCGCCAACATTTTTGAGCAAATGATACACAGGGGTCTTTCTTCTTCATTTATTTCAGTACTAGTGAACCCAAAATTTAAGTACTCTTAAGAATATTTTCTTGATTTTATTTTCGGAACCACGCTCATCTGTGTACTTGTTGATGCTTGTCTATCGTCTAATGCTCGCTTACGCCCGCTTAAAAATTTATCCATGATTCTGCATAAGTCTGCTGCCGTGAATATTTAATACGGTTAATTGCAATTACATGATAGATATATATAATATACACATTCAGAATAGATTCAATAGCGATAGAAGGATCGACTCGAATGAGATTGTCTGGAATTGAAAGTGGCGTCATAGAACTTTTTCCTTCTCCCTATGAGAAAACATTTGTTCACATCTGCGCACTCTCCTGGTTTAATTTTTTGCTGACCAGACAAATTCCAGACAAATCGAAACTTCTCGCGAAACCGTGAGAATGCCCGACATGGCGGGACGCAAGAGCGATAAAAAATCATAGGATTCTTGTTTTTTCAATGCTGAGAATCAGTGTTGCAAAATGTCAATAAATTTCGGTATTCTTGGTAATTTGTAAAGTTTAAAATTAAGGTTGAAGTGTAGGTTTAGCGCCAAAATACTCAAAATACATTATTATTGTACATATTTTATGGTATGCGGTGGGGAGGGGGGCGCGATGAAAATTATGATTGAAAATTGGGCCGTGAATACTAAAAGGTTGAGAAACACTGATTTAACGGAATGCTTTTTGAACACACTTTAAAGAGCTACAGTAACATCATGGGTTGGAGTATCGTTATCAGAAAGTAGTGTGTTGTAACTCTCTAAAGAGAAGACCTACGTACTGTTATGATAAATCAGTCCTCTGAGGCTAATTGTTTCGTCTTATTTATGGCAATCTAAATAATTCATTTCTTACAATGTTTTTCGTTGATCGTTCAAATTTGAATTACACAAGAAGGAATTATATAATTAGTTGAATCATGGTTGTAATTTATATTGCAGTTACATATTTCTTGTAAAAATTCTTCTACAAAATAATTTTATTCATTATAATATCATATAGCACAATGATTCTACATTGTGAGGTTTTTATACAGTCATTTAATTAATAAAAACATAATTTGTTGATTTATTCTAATAATATTAATCTTTTTAATAACATAGTATATTAGAATTGACTATATAGATATATATTAAATCATTAACACATAAAAAACAAACAAAATTTTCTGGTTAATTTTTAAATATTTGTGACTGGTCAAATAAAAATTTGCATTCCCATTTTTCATGATATATAATTAACTGGAATAAAGGAAACATGAAATTCAGGGATTGTTAGTTCGAATCCCGACTTAACCGAAAATTCATAGAGTTATAAAAAAAGGATGTGTGTGGGTCACATTAAATAGTTCCTGGTCGCAATGTCCTTAAAGTAAAGTGATAGGCTTGGGAATGGCAGGTCAGGCTTTCTGCTTGGATCCTGCTTTATGTAACGAAGACCGCACTCGGCTACTTCCAGCTAGCTGGTAAAGCTTCATACACATGGGTTATACAGAGGAGAGTGTACCAATTCAACGACAGATATTAAACAGACAACTTGAATTTATTTAATATTTTTGTTGAGAAATATACCAAAACAATTAAATATTATTTGAGGAGAAATTATGAGAATTATAGTCTAAAAATGACCACACACACATGACTGTCTGATAATTTCAACATTTTAAACAAAAGATATAAATTTAATAATCGTGTTTAGGTATAGACGTAAAAGAAAAACATTAGGTTGAATAAATATTACGAACTAGCCTTCTACAAGTCAATGAAAATTTTTTATAAGTATCACATTATGTAAGGCATTTCGCAGCTGAATATTCAACAAAAGTAATTCCTTGTAGTCTGCTTATAAGTAGGGCAATTGAAAAAATAAGAAAGAAAAAAGAGCTTTTACGACAAGAATAAATTGACGTTGTCGATGAAAACATTTTTTCTCCTCAAAGCAAAGGTATTTTGACTTTTCTATAGAAAAATAACATTAATTGAAATCAAGCCGCAATTAAAAGCATCTATTTTCCTACTGCAGATATACATTAAAAATTTAAATAAATTTGCAAAATATTAAAAAATCAAATTCATCAAATCAATTACTGTTAAGGAATTGAAATATGTTGATAGACACTATAATATTTTAAATTATGAAAATTATTTTAATCTTTCTAAAGCATTTTTACCACATGCTCTCATCAGTTGTCGTATTTGGAAAAATGTAAACACATACACAACAATGGGCAAAATCATGGATGGATTTTTCAAAATCGATTGTGTTTTAAATATAAGAACAAGCATTATGATAGTAAGTTTTACTTGATTCCATGAAGCCATTCTTGATTGAATGCCACATAAGTTAAGAATTTTATTTATGTAAATAAGTATGAAGCTTTAAATTCAATCCAGCCCATAAGATAGGTTATTTGAATTAATTACTCATTATAATAAGGAATTTTAATTAATAATAATTATGCTTTTAATTAATTATAAATCTTACAATAAAAATATTGAATTACAACTCGTGTTCTAAATTAATTAACCAATATAAACATTTAAAAAAAGATTTTTTCCAGTCTGCGCAGATTATCTTAATTCGCACCGCACCAAAATTCGAGATATTATTTAAATCGATGACAATAAGAATTTTTATTATAATTTACTAATATAATTAATGATTAACAATTATATGATTGCATAAAGATTTCACTAAAATAAATTTTTAACAAAATTTTTAAAAGCAAACAAATATCATTGAATTTTTAACATTTCGTAGTGAGACTAACTGCAGAAAACCTTTGCAATCCTATTTAAAATCAACAGCATCTTTCGGAAGGATTTTTCAATAAATTGTTGGCTGTATTCACGTGTCATAAGGGGAAAACCTGGAAAACTCTCAAGCACCCACCCCAAAGAATGTATAAAAGCCTCAGCTCTCCTGTCCTATCTCCTGTTGTTAT
The DNA here is from genome assembly GCA_026290005.1 of Latrodectus geometricus. Classification (NCBI taxonomy): domain Eukaryota; kingdom Metazoa; phylum Arthropoda; class Arachnida; order Araneae; family Theridiidae; genus Latrodectus; species Latrodectus geometricus. The sequence goes on from JAPDSC010119278.1 coordinate 945,168, forward strand.
TCAACAGTGCATATGATCAAGTTCGTAGTGGACATGAATCCAACTTGATAGTAATTTAGTGTTTAAAAATAATCTTTTATCCTTAACCATTATTGATGCCAGTTTTCAAATGTAGGTAGTTAATTTTTTAGTGTATGGTAACTTTTTTACTTATGGGGTTTGATTGCATGGGGACCGATTGTTTACAATTGATTCCAAATCAATAAAAGCATTCTCCACACGAGAAGAAAGATGAATTCAAGCGCAAGTTGCGTTGAAGGCTTAGAAGCAAACAATTCAGACCCCAGCTTTTCAAGTATGAAAAATGTAATATATTTTCTGAAAACATTTAATAATAAAAATAATTAATAATTCATTTAATGGTCAGAAACAAACAACCATCAAAAGAAGTGCCATTAAAGATAAGAAAAAATATATACTATAGTGATTCATGGATATAATGCAAAACATTAAAAAGTAAATTTTCCAGTCAACTCTTATTGAAAATGGATTAAATATTAAATTGTTTATGAAGCGATATTTAATAACTATTTTTAAATACTGGCTCAAATAAATTATTAAATATTTGCATGAATCTGGTAAAGCATATCAGTATTAAGAGTAAATGTTTGGTATGAAATCAACATATAAAAATAGATTATGCAGATTTTTCTCTTTCAAAATTGATAAATGTGATTATTTAATTCATATCTTATATAGATATTAACTATAAATTTATAAAATTTTTATATAAAGTAAAAGGACATATAGCGAAATACTTAAAATAATTAATGATGTTATAGAACTCGAGATAATGTCTTAATTAATCATGTTATTATAACATTATAGCATATTTTATTACACTATATTCAAATATTATTCTAACAAATAAGAATACAATTTATCCGAAATACTGTTTTTTTTTTTTTTTTTTTTTTTTTTTTTTTTTTTTTTTTTTTTAAATATTTAAGGAATTAAATGCAACATAATAATATGACATGTATAAAGCGGCTACTACAAGAAAATATTTAGTTTCTTCTTTCAAAATTATTCAGTATGGAATATTTTAAATATGAGTATAGAAATTTTAGTACATGTTTAATATTAAATAGCTACAATCAAAGTACAATAATAATATAAATATGTAAATAAAAATATATTGAGATAGAAATCCAAAAATGTAACTGAAAAACATGTCTCAACATATGAAAAATATACAAAAATAAAACCAAAAAAATAATAATAACAACAAATAACAATGATAATAATTAAAAAGGTAAAAAATATTAATTGACATTAGATAGAAAAAATGATATAGAAAAATATGATGCATAATTGTTTACCACATTTCCGTGTAATTACATCTATTTGAGCATCTAAATAAAAGAGCTCAACAAGAATCTGGCAGAAAGAAAATCATTCTTGCCTATTGAAATTGTCCTCAGCTGTGTTTACATCTCTATATGAAAAGAAATTTGTCCTTGATAAATTGTTCTCATAACCTGCTTGCGGCAATTTTCCTCAACTGTGTTTACATCACTATCTGAAAAGAAGTTTATTCTAGATAAATTGGGCTTGTGGACTGCCCAAGTGGTAAGAACCCGCTCTTCGCAATGAAAGGCCCTGGCTTCATTAAAATTAAATATGGGGGCAATATATTAAAATTTAATTAGTATTGTTACATTCACGACAGTCGGTGTAAGTGCTTGGAAGTTTTTCTGTTTCAATTCTCTATAAAATTTTAAGTATGGCCTAGTATTTGTGTTAATTCTTCTCAAATATCAGCAGGCTTACAACAAATTGGTGGGAGCTGCTCTTGCGGTACGCAGACAGATGTTGTTTCTGAGAGTAAGGATCAAGATCTCATTATACTGAGCAAGAACCTTAAACCCCCTCGAGTCCTGCAGACGGCCTCACCGTGGCGAGGGGGTGCTCCTGGGCGGAACGGGTGAAGTACGTCGGGAGAATTTTCTCTTGGTAGGGCCACCCTAGGAGTGAAGGCCGTTCCATTATGCCCAGCTAACGTTTGCAGGCGAACCTATTGCTAAGTCAGACTTCTACCACCGGTGCTCCAGATCTTTCGATCAACAGAAGCTGTCCCCTTCCCCTTTATCATGAGTTCGTCTTCTTCAGTCTCCTCTTCCTCAATTTTTTGAGGGTATACGAACTTATGGATCTGGTGTAGCTCCCCTACTCCAGACAACAACAACAGAACCTCAAAGAAATAAAGTTATTTCGGAAGCCCCTATATTGAGTATTCTCATAGGGTATGTTGATTTTTTGAATGAGGATTATCTTCATGACAAATTATTGAAAAAAACATTAGCACTTGAGTTTCTCTGTTTCATGAAATCCTATGACTGCCGCGATTGATCTTGTGAAAAATTAGTCCAATTATTTTCTTTAGATTCCCATTATTGAAACTACTTAAGTAATTCTGTGTTTATTCTCCATTCCAATAAACAGTAAATAAAGAATGCATTAATTTTTAAGGAAGGAAAATTAAGGAGGAGTCACGCTCATCAAACTGCTGTTGTTTCGTGATTTTGGAACTTGTTTCAGAAACGGATATTCCTCAGGAAGAACGATTGCCTTATTAGTGCTGCCATCTCTACTTAGAAAATGGAACTTTCAGTGAAAGTGGATAATTGGAGAAATAACAAATCCACATAAAATTATATTCTAGCTAATTGTAAATTTTAATCACGAAAAATGAGTAAAATTATTATTTCACTAATCTTAAAATAAATTTTAGAAATATAAATAAACTAAAAAACAGTAAACACTTAAAGAACTTTTTAACGGAAAAAGTGAAAAGAATAAAGCAATTTTTTAATTGCTCGAAATTAAAATCACTAAGAGAATTTTACGAAATTAGATAAACGTTCCTAATATAGATAGTTAGAAATCGAAAGTAATTAGAGTAAAAATGAAAATTAAAAAACAATGGATATCCGAAGAAAGCTGCAAATATATTGAGAACCCGTAGCAATAGGAACTCGCCCTTTCTCATCAGGGATATAGGAAACTGGCTTTGCTTACTATTCCCTTGATAAAAAGGAATGAGTTCCTTCGAAGGAAAATGCTTCGAATTCACTGTATAAAAATTTTAAAAAATAAATAATGCACAAAAGAGAAAATACAAAAGACATAAAAGTTAAAATATTTAGGTAACCAATGTGAAAAGGAATAATAACAAAAGCTTAAAAAAATTTTTAGTTGAAGTAAATTTTATATATATATATATATATATATATATATATATATATATATATATAT